>JADBJO010012590.1:35000-57158 GCA_016801955.1 Conus betulinus | reverse complement strand
GGCTGCAGATCAAATTAATATTGTTTTTTGACGGGAGGGGTGAACTCATGCTGGCTAACGCTCTCCTTGAGGTTCATCTCGGGGCGTGAGCGTGCAACAATCAACATGCGGGCAAATAGTGATCTGTCGTCCTTGAGCTCCACTACCTGATCAGCCACTCTGTGTTTCACCGAGTAGCTTGCACTTTTCCATGTCTTCAGGTGAACCTACTTCATTCTGGCCTAGAGACTGACCTCATTCGTGTTGATGCGTTCCTCAACAAAGTTGGCATACTTCTGCTGCCCAGTGTCTTGTTGGTTGCACACATCTTTCTGCACCTCAGCTGGCATCACAATCTTTGTGATGATGTTGGGCAGGTCTTCACCCTCGTACTTCATAGGATTCAGGGACGATATGTGCACACTCTTGAGTCGAGCACTGTTCTCTTCCTGTCTTGTCCAGACAGCCTGTGACAGGTCATGATGTTCCTTACATGTAGTGTTGTTGGTGAGCCAGCCATCACATGTGCTTCTTCAGCAAGCCTACTAAGCTCTGGAGCTGTAAGGAAGAATCTCTCCCAAGCACTGGCATTCTGTGTAATGCCCATGAGTCCTCCAGTGACTTGCATGATGCGGTTAATGTGCTCAAGAGCATGATCCACCCAATGGCACAGAATCGGATCTGGCTTTTGTTGACTACAAAGTTTACATAAATGAACTTTTGATGTATGTCTGGATCTGTGATCTGAGTGGCTGTCATCTCCTCAAGGTAAAGTGGAACCAGTCTGGTATACTTCTGCTTATCATAAGCAAAGAAGTGCTTGCACAGAGCATCAAGGGACGACAGGTACAGCTCCCAAAGACCATCACGGGTGGCATGGATGTAGGTCCGCACAAACTTGAAGAGTGAACTTTGTGATCCCTTCTTATCAAACTCGGCCATCATTTTCAGTACCCTTTGGGAATCAAGGATAGTTAGCATATTTTTGCTGCTCTTTCAACATCTCTTGGTGCAGGTGTTGAACACAACTTTGGTCAAGCTGCTGTGCTGCCTCTACACATGGCCTCTTCAGATAAGGATGATCTAGGAAGAATTCTTCTACATAGAGATCATAGAGGGCATGGACTGTAGTCATGTGCATTTCTTATTTCTAAGGCCTTAACTATCATGCAAAAGTTAGCTGATGTGGATCATCATTGCATCTTCCTGAAAAGGAGAAAGTGAGATGTCAGTATTATGTGCTGGTTTGGGTGGGTCGCGGCTGCAAATTTCAACAAGAAGTTAGTTGTATGATCATAAACAGGATAAACATATTCTGTAACGAAGACACTGTTAGTTCAGATTGAATATTTGTCAGAAACACTTTAGAATACACAATGTAACATTCTTTAACATTCTGGCACTCCGGACTCTGAAACAAAGCGTGATTAATGCAGTACTTTGGATCAAAAATGACCGTTCAACTTTGACGCTATGTCAAGGTTACTGAAGGTCCACAGAAAAAACGGCGACATCATTTTCCCACTTTCTGGCAATACTAAGAATCCATTCATAATAGTTGCAAAAAATTAACATGCAAAACCTACGGGAATCCCAATCTGTTACGTTGGTCCCCCACTATCTCTCCTCTCTCTCTCTCTCGCTCTCTCTCTCTCTGTATGTGTGTGTGTGTGTGTGTGTGTGTGTGTGTGTGTGTGTGTGTGTGTGTGTGTGTGTGTGTGTGTGTGGGAGGTGGCAGGGTGCTGCTTCAATGGAAATAGTATGCTGTTGAAACAGAATATCTACGTTGTCTTTTGGTTCAATTTCTTTTTATGATCAATTCTTTGGAGGGATTTTTCCTCTTCTCTGATTTTCTTTCAAGTGATTTTGTTTTACCTGGATGTACTTAGAGAATATGTGCAAAGTGCATGCAGTTGTGCATGTTTACACAATATGCATGCAATATGAATGAAAAAGTGTACACATGTATATTTATGCAATCTAGGCATTTCATTTATTTGTTTGTTTGATTGGTGAATTGGCCGGTCGGTTGGGTTTTTTTTTTTGTTTTGTTTGTGTTTTTATGTTTGTATGTTTGTTCGTTTGTTTGATTATTTTCGTGTGGGTATGTGGTATGTGTGGTGTGGTGTGAAGTGGTGTGGTGTGTGTGCGCGCGCGTGTGTATGTGTGTGTGTGTGTGTGTGTGTGTGTGTGTGTGTGTGTATTGTTTATTGATTTGTATGCCTCTTTGCTGTTTGTGTTGTTGTTTTCTTTAATTTACTTATCTTCAGCTTCTTCTTCTTCTTCTTGTTTTTGTGTTGTTGTTGTTGTTGTCACAAAAGTGTAAAAACTTGATTTGAAGTTTATATCATTTGCAAAGTATACTGTATACTGCCATCATATTTTTTGCGACATTTTCACGGTCAAAATAGTACAGAATACATGTTTTGATTTATTATTTTATTTGCAGAGTGATTGTATAAGACTGTCGTTTTAATGAATGTTTCATATACACTCATTTGAAATGTTCTTGCGGATGTCTGACATCATGTAAGATCTTTTCTTTTTCCTTAGAATTTGTCGTCGTGTTCAGATGTGATGTGATGTGATGTGGTGTGTGTGTGTGTGTGTGTGTGTGTGTGTGTGTGTGTGTGTGTGTGTGTGTGTGTGTGTTGGGTGCATGTGTAGTAGTAAGTGTGCGTGTGTGTGTGTGTGTGTGTGTGTGTGTGCATGCGCGTGCGTGCGTGCGCGTGCACACACGCTTGTGTGGGTATGTGTGTACGTGCGTGCGTGCGTGCGTGCGTGCGTGTGTGTGTGTGTGTACGGGCGTGCCCATATGTATATGTAGTCTGAATGCTTTAATGTCTATGTGTGCGTGAGTACGTGAGCGCTCGCGAGTGGTGCGCTCGTGTGCGCGCAGTTTTGTATTGCGTTTGTGTCTGTGTGTGTGGTGCACAATGTTATATTGTGTGTGTGCGCGTGAATATGTTTGTGTCCGTGTGCGCGCGCATATAAGCGCACGAACATCTGTTTATGCATATGCTATGTTTGTGCATATGCTATGTTTATGCATATGCTATGTTTGTGCATGTACGCGCGCGCGCTTAAGTGTGAGAGTGTGGGAATATGTGTGTGTGTGTGTGTTCGGGCGCGCGCGTTTGCTTTATGTTAGAATAATGTAGGCCTTTTTGCAATTAAGCGAGTAGAGAAAGAAAACTCGTGGGAGAGCGTGGCAGCAGAGAGTCCTCAGAAGAGAAGCACCTTCAAGCAAGTGTTTCGGCCCTTATCTCCTGACACTCTGGGGGGGGGGGGGGGGGGGGGGGGGGGGGTGGGCCACACCCGGTTCATGACTCCGGATGTCCCTCTGCTGCCCCTTTTTCCCCCCCTTCTTGGGACAAGCCATGGCTGGGATTCGAACCCATGCCCCTCTGGACATGCTCATTTTTCACTTAATGACACGCACAAGCCACTCAGCCACTTGGACACCTGATATCTGTTTGCCAGATCAGCATACTTTTCAGTCTTGTAGATTTGAGCTGCCTCCATTCTGTTCTCATATGGCACCGTGAGCTCGATCATGATCAGCTGCTTGGTTGACTGAGAGTGGACTACTATGTCTGGTCTCATGCCACTCTGCTGATGATCTCTGGGTGACTCTTCCATTCTGGGAGGTCTGCAGTGCACTCCCAGTCATCTGCCCCGTCCAGCAGACTCTGCCTGCATGTTCCGAGTGGCACTGTTGTTCTTGGCCATGATTCCTGCCCTCCTGCCGTGAAGAATGTTGCGGGTGCTTTTGGAGTCCTGATTTTCCCTTTTTGTGGTGTTGGTACTAGCCCAGACTACTTGTACAATCTCTTTGAGCACTTGGTTGTGCCTCCATGTGTACCTTCCTGAGCCAGGGCTACTTTACATGAGCTTAGGACATGCTCCACTGTTTGTTTTTCATGGCAGAGGGGGCATGAAGGATCGTCTGTTTTTCCCCACTTCACCAGGTTTGCATTTGAGGGCAGAAGGTCATATGCAGATCTGAGAATGAAGCTGATCCTGAGAGGGGCCATGTGCCAAATGTCATTCCAAGTGAGACTTCTTTGGAGTGCATTCTCCCACGTTGTCCATTGCCCTTGCTGGCTCTGCTGGACTGCTTTTTTTTTTGAGTCTTTTTTGTCTTCTTTCTTTTCTCATCTCCTGAATCATCATGTCTCTTTTGGCTTTTCCTTTGCCCTTTGACCACCATTCAGTTTTGGTCACCCCCAGTCCTTGTCTGTGTTGGTTGTGTGTGTCCTGTTATTTCTCTGATCTTGAGACTTTCTTTTGCAGAATCCATCGCCTCTTGAACTTTCCATTTTCTGCCTGTCTTCAGCTGGGGCTTGATTGCTTCTACCACCTTGTCTCCTGAGTCCTCCAGCATGCTTTGAAGTCTGATCTTCCCTGCTTTGTATTCCTCCAGGATGGATTTCAGTGGTAGTTTCAGCTTTGCTTGGCGACAGTACAGCGCTATGTCAGTCAGACAGGGTGGGACACCAAGCCATTTCCTTGTGAACTTGTTGATTTTGGATTCCATTGCCTCCACTATGCTGGTGCAGATGTCGTATATCATCAGAGGCCATAGGAGCTTTGATATCAGCATGAACTGCAGACACCAGACCTTGTATTTGCCAGGGAGCCCACACTGGTCAATGGTCCAAGCCTTCTTCCCACATCTGTTTGGTTTCTTTTGCTCTTTGTGTGTCTTTCAGCGTATCATCATACCATCTTCCAAGGCTCTTGACTGGCTCTTCTGTAACTGTTGGAAAGGCCTGGTTGGCAACACTGAAGACCACAGATTCGGCCACTTTTCCTTTCCTCAGTGAGAGACTCCGTGATTTCTTTGGCTTGAACTTCATTCTGGATGAGGCAACTATGTCCCAGCCTCTCCAGCACATGACGTGTCTCGTCTTCTCTGGATGAAATCACTGTAGTGTCATCCATGAAGGCCTTGAGAGGGGGCATCTGTATCCATCGCCAAGGTCTGTTTGTCTTGCGTTGCTTGTTGCTGCTTTCAAGATGACTTCCATTTGCCAACACGAACAGTATTGGGAAATTGCACAGCCCATGGCAATGCCCACTTCCAAGTTGATCCAATCTGTTGTGTACTCCTTGGTAGAGAACCGCATTGAGAAAGCCATTGAAGTACTTCTTGAGCATGTCGCGGATGTTCTTTGTCACACATGGTACATCTCAAGAGCCAACTGTATCATCTCATGGGGTACAGATCATATGCGTTTGCCAGATCAAGCCACACTACGTCCAGGTCTCTCTCTTTTCTGTTTTTGCTCTTTGGATTGCGTCCCAGATCATTGTGGCGTGTTCCACAGCCAGCCATCCACGCCTGGGATGCCACCTTTCTGGACTGACACGTCCAAGTACTTGTTTTCCATGAAGTACTTTATCAGCCTTGCTGCCATGACAGAGAAGATTTTTTCCCTTCGACGTTCAGTAGTGATATTGGCCTGAACTGGCTGATGTCACTTGAGTTTTTGCTCTTTGGGGATGTACACACCATCTGCCGTCATCCACTGGCCGCTGATCTTCTGGTTTCTCCAAGCTGATCGCAGCAGCCTGTGGAGCCACTCCAGCACCTCGGGACATTTCTTGTACAGCTGGTAAGGTATTCCGTTTGGCCCTGGTGATGATTTGGCTCTGGCTTTGTCGACCACCTTCTTGATTTCCGCCAACGTTGGAGGCTTGTCATTGAACTGTTCCTCAGGTTGGTTGGCCACACCAGACCTTGAATGTCGAGTGGTGCTTTGCTCTGTGTGAGTCAGAGAGTGTTTTCCTCAGATGCTGCTCAAGAACTCTTTGTCCACACTTAGGGTCCCAGATTTTGGCTGCTCAAACAGAGTTCTGGCAAACTGGAAGGGGTCTCTGAAGAAGCGCTCTTGTGTCTTCTTCTTTTTGCTCTTCCTCTTCCTCGCAGATTCCGCTTTGCTGAGGGCGCTGTGTTTTGCTTTCAGGTCTTCCCAGAGTTTTTCCAAGCCTTGTTTTTCAGCTGGCAGTGCGGTCTTCATTTGCTTCTTGAGGTTTTTTCTTTTGGACCCTGATCTTGTCCATCTCTTCTTGGCGTCTGGATTTCTTTGGAAGTGTTTTCTGTTTGGTTAGTTTTGCTCCATAGGCGTCTCTACATGTGGCATACACAAAGTCCCCATGTGTGGCTAGTTTGTGTTCCAGGGTGCTTTTTCCCTATCAGTGCATCGAGTCGTTGGACGATTTTTGCATCCAGTTTCTCCCAATCTTCAGTTTCGTTTGCTCGTGGCAGGTTGAGTTTCAGGCGCCTGGCATCGAGGGCCTGTGTGTGCAAATTCCTCATCCGGACCAACAGCGTGGATGTCCTTGGCACTGTGGTTTAAATCCTGGCCTTGGTCTTCCGACGTCTTAGCTGCTGATGCAGTGCGCTGCTGCTCATTCAGATGAGTCTTCACACATCCCATCTTTGTTCTGTGGATCTTCATGCCACGGGTGGTAGCGAAACGCTTTCCACAGACACATGGATATTCCATTTGGTCCATGTTCATAGTCCGTTTGGGATTTGCAGTCGTGATTGGTTGAGCACCGATGGATCATCATTCTCTCCCCCTTTCGGTGAATCCTGGGAGCATCTTTTCCTTTTGTTTTTAGTAGCCACATGCTGAAGGCGAAGTGGGGAGCCAGCCCACAGAGCCCTGGTTCTGGTCTTTCCCAGTGTCCTCCAGTCTTTCCCGGACATCCTCCGGCCTATTCCCGGAAGTCAATGGTTTACCAAACAAGTGTTTCGGCCCTTATCTCCTGACACTCTAGGGGGGTTGGGCCACACCCGGTTCATGACTCCGGATGTCCCTCTGCTGCCCTTTTTTCCCATCTTGGGACGAGCCATGGCTGGGATTCGAACCCATGCCCCTCTGGACATGCTCATTTTCCACTTAATGACTCGCGCACTAGCCACTGAGCCACTGGGACATCTGATACTTTAGCAGCATGCTCGATGCGATGATGTATTAAAAATCCATGAGTGCCAACCGCACCCCCGGCCCGCTCCCTCTTCCCCTTCCACTCCTCTCCCTCCTTTTCTTTTCTTTTTTTTTATGGTCGTCAGCCACCTGTCCCTGAGTGCCCCTCCACTTCTTTTCTAGTTTTTGTGAGCACGTGTTCAGATGCGTATTGAAAGACAGGTGTTATATTTTCCTTCCGTTCTTTTTGACCGGAACGGATCCACTAACTTGTTGTATACTTTTATAATTTTCCATGTTAATATCTATTGTGTATGTCTTGTTTTTAGCTGACAAATTTTGTTTTCTCAAGTTTGCTTGTTTTCGGGATTGCTGTTTGCCGATCTCACAGTGTGCCGTTGAGTATGGCTGTACAAAAAAGAAGTCATGCTCTAAATATGGTAAAAGATTCTGCTGCGGAGCAGCTGCTGTTTCGGGTTTAACCTTTTACATTCTAATTCTTATGTGTATTTTGCTTCAACTTTGGTTGTCAGAATGGCGATGTGTCCAAATGTTGGCGTGTTAGACACGAACGTTTTGTCTTAGTATGAGCTGTAAAATTACCATTGCATCTATAAAGAGTCAGGGTTTGGCCAATTCACAAAAACGAAGAGATGTGTTCAACTATTTGAGAGAAAAGTCATACTCTATATGTTTGTTATAGGATACCCATTTCCGACCAAAAATAGAAAATTATATTCGTGCAGAATGGGGTTATACTTTTTTTTTGTTTTTTTTTTGCGTCTGATAATTCACATTCTCGCGGGGTGGCTATTTTGTTCAATAATAACTTTGAATTCAGTTTTAAAAAGATTTATAAAGACACAACAGGTAATTTTATTTTTGCATCAGTAAAAATGATGGACAAAGAATGTCTTATTGACAGTATTTACGGACCTAATCGTGATGAACCAGACAATTGTAAGGAGTCGGAAGATCATATCCGAGAAGTCGGAGCTAAAAATGTCGTAATTGGAGGTGATTGGAATTTAGTTCGCGACTACTCTTTAGATTGCTGTAACTATAAACATAATAATAATCCTAAAGCGCAAGAGCAAGTAGAAAACATGGTGGATAGTTTAGATTTAACTGATATCTGGCGTGTGATTAAATCCGGAATTACGTAGATACACCTGGAGGAGAACAAATCCGTGTCAACAGAGTCGTTTAGATTTCTTTCTTATTTCAGACTGGCTTTGCAATTACGTTATAGACGCTGATATCTTTCCAGGTTATTGAACTGACCACTCCTTAATTACAGTAACTTTAGAACAAGGTAGAGAGATAAAGAGAAATTTATTATGGAAAATCAATTCTCTATTAAGAGACACTAATTATATAAAAGAAGTAAACCAGGTACTCCAAATGGTTACCGAGGAATATGCAGCACTTCCCTATTGTCGTTGTGAGTTGGCCCAAATTACTAAATCAGAAATTCACTTTGTTATATCTGATCAACTTTTTCTGGATACATTGCTTATGAAGATTAGAGGTAAAACCATTCATATGCAACGATGAAGAAACGGAAAGCTGCAGAAAAAAGAAAGATCTTGAAAGTAATATTCAATTGCTCGAGATGAAAGTAGCGTTATCAGAACAAGAAAGGTTTGAGCTTCAAAAATGCAGACAAGATTTAATTAGTCTGAGAGAAAAGAAAATGGAGGGTATGCTGTTGCGTTCTAGGGCGAGATGGGTCGCAGCAGGGGAAAAGATAACAAAATATTTTTGTGGACTTGAAAAACTAACTACGTTAATGACTATAATCAAACTTACGCGTGATGACGGTACTACTTTAAATGATAATGGTGAAATGACTCAGGAAGTTAATAACTTTTACCGAAAATTGTATTCTAAAAAAGGTGTAGAGAGCCCTGTAAAATAATTGATTTAGTAAAGGACTTGCCAACGTTAACTGGGGTGAGAGAACGTCTTTGGAGGGAAACATTACTTTAGAAGAAGCGGATGCTGCTCTCAAAAATATGTCAAATATGAAAAGTCCTGGGAATGATGGTTTCATAGCAGAGTTTTTCAAAATGTTCTGGCTGTAGCTTGGTCCATACATTGTGAAAGCGATCAGTGATGGATATGATAAAATGGAATTGTCATCAACAGAAAAAGAAGGTATTATTATACGTATCCCAAAGGGCGACAAACGTAAAGACCTGATAAAAAAAACTGGAGACCCATCCAAAATCTCGCTTTTGAATGTTGTGTACAAAATAGGATATATACATGTATAGCTAACCGATTAAAACATGTACTTCCTTCTCCCTGTTGTTATCTTTGCCCCTTCTCAATGAGGATCAGACTGGGTTTATTCCTAACACGTATTTGGGAGATAATTTTGTCTTATCTATGACATACTTAATTTAATGATTGTATATATATATATATATATATATATATATATATATATATATATATACAGGTTTACTTCTTTGCCTGGATTTTGAAAAAGCATTTGACAGTGTAGGTTATGATTTTATAAAAATGAAATGAGGCAGGGAACAGCAAACAATAAACAGTAAACAAGTGGGGTAGTCTTTGCTCCCATAAGGAAACCTAACACAGAGTAACTTTTATTCAAGACTGGCACAGCCTTTTAAACTTGAATAAAGTCAGACAAATACATAGACGAACAATCTAATAGTGGGGGAAAAACAAGCGCAGGCCAACAACTAAATTGTTTTCATAGTAATGACTTGGCAGAACTTGAACTTAAGGAGATCAGAGAGAGAGAGAGAGAGAGAGAGAGAGAGAGGGGGGGGGGGGGGGGCGGCAGGAGGTTGAAGATGTAAAAACTGGGAACATGAAATTAAGAAAATATGAAAACTCTTCACTGGCTGCAAGAGTTTTCATATTTCTTAATTTCATGTTCCCAGTTTTTACATCTTCAACCTCCTGCCGCCCCCCCCCCCCCTCTCTCTCTCTCTCTCTCTCTGCTCTCCTTAAGTTCAAAGTTCTGCCAAGTCATTACTATGAAAACAATTTAGTTGTTGGCCTGCGCTTGTTTTTCCCCCACTATTAGATTGTTCGTCTTTGTATTTGTCTGACTTTATTCAAGTTTAAAAGGCTGTGCCAGTCTTGAATAAAAGTTACTCTGTGTTAGGTTTCCTTATGGGAGCAAAGACTACCCCACTTGTTTACTGTTTATGATTTTATGTTTAAGGTATTACATGCCTTTGGCTTTGGTCCAAGCTTCTGTCAATAGATACAAACATTTTATACAAATATTAAGCCAACTGTGTCTGTAAATGGGAAATTGGTTGGGTGGTTCCCTATTGAGAGGAGATGCCGTCAATGTAACCCATCTCTCCATATGTATTTGTTATACGTGTTGAAATTTTGGCAAACATGATAAGACAAAATAAAAGTATAAAGGGAATTCAAGTAGCCGATAATGAAAACAAATTATCACAGGATGCAGATGATACTGAACTATTGCTAGAAAGAGATCGAATATCATTTGAGGAATCTATTTGCATTATTGAATATTTTGGAAGAGTGTCTGGACTCATACTACACGCAGAAAAAAAAAACAAACGCAGTTTGGCTGGGTAGTAAACGAAATTCCCCTGTTAAGTATATGCCACAATTGAACATAAAATAGAACCTTCCAAAATTAAACATCTTGGGCATCTGGTTTACATGTGATTTAAAACAATGCGAAATTATGAATCTTGAAGAAAAGTTTGCAGAAATAAGAGCACTGTATAAAACTTGCTCAAAAGACCGATAACGCCTCTCGGCAGAGTAGCAGTCCTTAAACCTATTATGCTTTCTAAACTAACCCATCTATGGATGTTATTACCAACCCCCGGATTATATAATTGATGAAATCCAGAACTTTATATTGAAGTTCCTTTGGGGCAAAAAAGAGACAGAATTAACAGGACCACGTCTGTGAAAAGTATAGAACAGGGAGAAATCGGAATTCCAAACATAAAGAAGCATATAAATGCTTTAAAAGTAACTTGGATTCGTAAAATCTTATCCAGTAAACATAGATGGAAGAAAGTCTTTGCTTGTTTCGGGGTCGCCCGGCGACAGATTGGGCCTCAACACAGCAAAACATGCACTCCACACCATCCATAACACAGTCTTGAATAAAAGTTATTGTAAGTTAGATTTCTTACAGGAGCAAGAGTTACTCTACTGGTTTATTGTTTACTGTTCCCTGCCTCATTTCCTGTTCAATTTCGTTTCAATTAAACCGAGGTTACTTGTATTTGTTTATGTCCGTCCTTATGTTTGTCTTGTGATATCTCTTGCATCCTTGGGTGGATCTTCAGGCAGAGGTTCAAACATTTTCCCCTACATTTTATACTGTTTGCATAATGTCTTTAGTTTTTCAACTTTTTCCTTCCCCACTTTCGTTTTGTTTCATTTACTACCCCTTGCTGGCTGCTTTGGGGGTAGTGTTGGATTCTTTTCTGAACCGTTGGTGGTGAGAACACCACAGTATTATGGACTGTGGTGTGTCTCTATTTGACGCCAGGAGCCCAGACACAATCAGCCTTGTCTCCCTGATGATTCCGATCCAGTGGATGAAAGGCCTAGGAGCAGGCAATACAAACAAATCTTCCTTTGAGAGGTATTTCGATGTTTCCTTCATGCAGCTAGTGAGGAGATTTCATAATTTTATGTTCCCATTTCCTTCATCTTCAAATCTACCCCCCCCCCCCCCCCCTCCCCCCCTCCCTCCGATAAGTTCAATTCTTTGCCAAGTCATTACTGTGATGACGGAGGGATTGTTGGCCTGCGCTTGATTTCCCCCACCATTAGAATGTTCGTCTTTGTATTTGTCTGACTTTATTCAAGTTTAAAAGGCTGTGCCAGTCTTGTATGAAAGTTACTGTGAGTTAGTTCTTCTTATGGGAGCAAGAGTCACTGCTTATTGTTTACTGTTCCCTACCTCATTTCATGTTCAATTTCGTTTCAGTTAAACCGAAGTTACTTGTATTCGTTTCTGTCCGTCTTTGTGTTTGTCTTTTGATCTCCCTTGCATCCTTGGTGGATCCTCAGGCGTAGGCTGAAATATTTCCCCTACATTTTATAATGTTTCCATAATGTCTTTAGTGTTTCCCTCCTTACACATTTTCTTTTGCTGTCCCAACCTCTGCGCCACCTCATAGGCAGTACACTTATGCCACTTATTCTGACACCCCGTGCACAGCCACAGCCCGGTCATCCCTGCCTCAGCCCCGGCACCAGCAATCCACAGGGAGCAGTCAATGTCAAGTCGTCAGGAGGCAACCCACCGGAGGAGACACTGCGATGCTGCCGAATCTCTTCGGTGGTGTTTAGTGGCGCCTGTTTTGATCTAACATACACAGGACACCACCTACTAAGCCCTGACTGACGACAATAATTGGTTAGTCGCGGAGCTGGCATGAGTGAGCTCTCCCTCCAGAGGGCGCCGCCACGTCCGTCCAACGACAGCCCCCATGGACTCGCCGATACCAGTGACCCCAACGGAACCAAAACCAAGGGCACAGACGTGGAGAGGACATCGAAATTGAGGGCACCTTGGGAGCAGGGCATGAAGGCCCACAGAATTTGAGACTTTTTTTTTTTTTTTAAGATTGTTCGTCGTTGTATTTGTCTGACTTTATTCAAGTTTAAAAGGCTGTGCCAGTCTTGAATAAAAGTTACTGTGAGTTAGGTTTTGCTACGGGAGCAAGAGTTACCCTACTTGTTTTTTGTTTACTGTTTACTGTTCATTGCCTCATTTCATGTTCAATTTCGTTTCAATTAAAGCGACGTTACTTGTATTTGTTCTGTTCGTCTTTGTGTTTGGCTTTTGATCTCCCTTTCATTCTTGGGTATACAGGCATAGGCTCAAACATTTTCCCCTACATTTTATACTGTTTTTCAGCAGCTTTTCCCCTCCCCACACATTCTTTTTATTTGTGTCCGAACCTCTGCGCCACATCAGAGGCCACTTACACATCACCCACGCCACTTATTCCGACACCCCGTGCACAGCCACAGCCCTGGGTCAGCCCCGCTGCAGCCCAGGCACCGACAATCCACGGGGAGCAGTCAGTGTCAAGTCGTCAAGAGGGACCCACTGGCAGAGGCACTGCACTGCTGCCAAGTAACTTTGTGGTGTTTAGTGGCGTCTGTTTTGATCTAACATACGCCGGACACCACCTACTAAGCCCCCTACTGACAATAATTGCTTAGTTGCAGAGCTCGTGTGAGTGAGTTCTCCATCCGGAAGGCGCCACCATGTCCGTCCAACGACAGCCCCCATGAACTCGCCGATACCGGTGACCCTGACGGAACCAAACCAAGGCCACAGACGTGGAGAGGACATAGAAATTGAGGGCACCATGAGAGCAGGGCATGAAGGGCCACAGAATTTGAGATTTTTTTTTTTATGCTAATCGATGAGAATGAGGATGATTAAGATGATGCTACGGATTTCCGTTTCGGTCTGAGACTACATGACAGGCCTGTACTCTATGCTTTCTTTCATAATATATCCCGGCGTCAAGCAGGCCCAAGAGATACAGGCAACTGCAATGTTGGTCAGGAGCAACACTCCCAGAAATGCATCCATTAAGTGGATGAAACTCGACTGTGTGGTCCCAGTCTTCCCAACTGAGTCTGCAGCAAACTCAACTCTGGGTAGGAGCCAGTCAGGGCAGAAAAACGCACATGACTCTGATAGGATTCGAACCTACGACCTCCAAGCGGGGGGTCCGCGACGCTA
This sequence comes from Conus betulinus, assembly GCA_016801955.1. Taxonomy (NCBI): domain Eukaryota; kingdom Metazoa; phylum Mollusca; class Gastropoda; order Neogastropoda; family Conidae; genus Conus; species Conus betulinus. The sequence continues at coordinate 43,478 of JADBJO010012590.1, read as the reverse complement.
ACCACTTCGCCACGGCGGCTGGTTTTCTTTTTTTTTTTTTTTTTTCATTTACTACCCCATAGCTGGCTGCTTTGGGTGTGCTGTTGGACTCTTTTTTGAACCCTTGGTGGTGAGAACACCACAGTATTACGGACTGTGGTGTCTCTCTATTTGACGCAAGGAGCACAGACAAAATCAGCCGTGTCTCCCTGATAAGTCTGATCCAGTGGACGAAAGGTCTAGGAGTAAGCAATACAAATAGATCTGCCTTTGAGAGGCATTTTGATGGTTCCCTCGTGCAGCTAATGAAGAGTTTTCATATTTATAATATATATTCTTAATTTTATGTTCCAATTTTCTTCATCTTCAACCCACCCGCCCCCATCATTGATAAGTTCAAAACTGTGCCATGTCATTGCTGTGATGATGGAGGGGTTGTTGGCCTGCGCTTGATTTCCCCCAGTATTAGATTGTTCGTCTGTATATTTGTCTGACTTTATTCAAGTTTTAAAGGATGTGCAGTCTTGAATAATAATTACTGTGAGTTAGGTTGTTTTTTTTATGGGAGAAGGAGTTACCCTACTTGTTTATTGTTTATTGTTCACTGTTCCCTGCCTCATTTCATGCTCAGTTTCGTTTCAATTAAAGCGACGTCACTTGTATTTGTTTTTGTCCGTCTTTGTATTTATTTTTTGAACTCCTTTGAATCCTTGGGTGGATCCTCAGGCATAGGCTCAAACATTTTCCCCAACATTTTATACTGTTTGCATAATGTCTTTAGTTTTTCAGCAACTTTTTCCCTCTCCACACTTTCGTTTTGTTTCATTCACTACTCTTTTGCTGGCTGCTTTGGGGTTGGTGTTGGATTATGTTTTTAATCGTTTTTGTTGTGAGAACACCACAGTATTATGGACTGTGGTGTGTCTCTATTTGATGCAAAGAGCCCAGACACAACCAGCTGTGTCTCCCTGATGAGTCTGATCCAGCGGAAGAAAGGGCCTAGGATCAGGCAATACAAATAGATATGTCTTTGAGAGGAATTTTGGTGGATTTCTCATGTAGCTAGTGAAGACATTTCATATGCATTATATATTTTATTGATTTGATGTTCCCATTTTCCTCGTCTCACCCTCCACCTCGCCCCCCCCCCCCCCCCCCCCCCCTGATAAATTCAAATCTTTGTGAAGTCATTACTGTGAAGATTGAGGGTTTGTTGGCATGCACTTGATTTCCCCCACTATTAGATTGTGTATCATTGTATTTGTCTGACTTGATTCAAGTTTAAAAGGCTGTGTCAGTCTTGAATAAAAGTACTGTGAGTTAGTTTTGTTATGGGAACAAAGTTTATTGCTTATTGTTTACTGTTTCCTGCCTCATTTCATGTTCGATTTTGTTTCAGTTAAACTGAGGTTACTTGTATTTGTTTCTGTCCGTCTTTGTGTTTGCCTTTTGAACTCCCTTGTATCCTTGGGTGGATGCTCAGTCGTAGGCTGAAACATTTTCCCTTACATTTTATACTGTTTGCATAATGTCTTTAGTTTTTCAACAACTTTTTCCATCTCCACACTTCCGTTTTGTTTCATTCACTACCCCTTTGCTGGCTGCTTTTAGGTAGTGTTGGATTGTTGTTTGATCCCTTGGTGGTGAGTATGTGGTGTATCTCTCTATTTGACGCAAGGAGCACAGACACAACCAGCCGTGTCTCCCTGATGACTCTGATCCAGTGGATGAAAGGCCTAGGAGCAGGTAATGCAAATAGATCTGTCCTTGACAGGGATTTCGATGGTTTCCTCGTGCAGCTAGTGAAAAGTTTTCATATCTACAATATATTTTCTTAAATTTATGCTTCAATTTTCTTCGTCTTCAAACCCCATCCCCCCCCCCCTTCCCCCATCCTTGATAAGTTCAAATCTTTGCCAAGTCATTACTATGATGAAGGAGGGGTTTGTTGGCCTGCGCTTGATTTCCCCCACAATTAGATTGTGTATCATTGTATTTGTCTGACTTTATACAAGTTTAAAAGGCTGTGCCAGTCTTGAATAAGAGTTACTGTGAGTTAGGTTTTCGTATGGGAGCAAGAGTTGCCCTGCTTGTTTATTGCTTATTGTTTTCTATTCCTTGCCTCATTTCATGTTCGACTTTATACAAATTTCAAAGGCGGTGGATGTCTTGAATATCAGTTGCTTTATATTTATTCATTTCTCCAGTTCTTGTTGCTGTGTAGATGTGTTTAGTCTGTGTGTTTTGTGCTGTCATATCTGCTAGGCGATTCGATGTTGTAAACAGCATTCCTATGGTTTAAACAGTTTTATTTCCATGAACATACGCATTGAACACAAAGCACATTTGCCAGGACAAGAGGACTCTTATATACAGCCCTGGCAGTGAGACTTGCAAAATAAACATGTGACTGATGGCGGTCTACAATACACATATCACCATAACAGACACATTTAAACATGACAAAAGAGGTAACAATAACAGTATAGTAAAGTGCTATTCTTGTAAACAACAGAAGAGCCAACATTTAGAATTGGCATTTAGAATTAAAAATGAAACTATGGAAAATTAACAAATAAGAGAAAATGGTGACAGGGTGTTGCCCGTTTTGGTGTGGCTGCTTAAGGCAGTCTGGCACATGATATAATGTGTGCAACACTGATCGTCTGAAGTGTACAGTGATCAAACCAAATATCGTATTCCTGTACATGGATAAAGACATAATCAGGACATTGATGTAAGCGCTCCAGCCTATAACTAGGTTGATATAGATGAAAGCATCGTTAATTGAAGAGGTGAAATATAAGAATACCTAGGAAACAGTAAACCTTAAGGCTGCTGGTTTAGTTTTCAAAACGCTTTGTAGGAAGAATAAACCTTTGAACCATTTCAAATATCTTAGTATTTGTTTCTATATTAAAGGAATTGTTTCCATGCAGGAGATTTCGGATAGAAATCCGATTTGTTGGGAGGTTTAAGATAGTGTTTGCTCGGTGTTGGTTGTGAAGTGGACAGTGAAGTAGGAAGTGTTCGGATGTTTCTTGTGGATATCGACAAGCGCAAGAAGGGTTGTTTGTTAGGTGCCGGGTATATAGGTCAAAATTCAAATTGCTCATACCAAGACGCATACGACAATGACTGACTTGTGCTTCCCTATTTCCATATAGTAATATGGTGGAACTGATTATCACTAGAAGAAAGGTATCGTTTTAGCTGGCTGAACGACTGGGACTGTTGGATATGCACTGGGAGATTGTTCCACATGATTGTGGCAGATGGGAAAAAAAAAAAAGTTTTTATAAATATCGGTTTTGTGGCGGGGGACTTTTCGTTCTGAGGGCCTTCTTCTAGGGTAGGGGTTGACTGAGGATACGAGCTGTGGCAGCAAGTTTGATATGTAAGTGGGACAGCTGCCTTGGAGGATCTTGTAGTATGTAATCAGTTTATGTCTTAGTCGGCGTTCAGAATCCAGACTCCTTTAACAATTTTTCGTGACTGGTTCCACGGACAGATCCTGTGATGATGCGCAAAGCATCCATGTGTAGATCTTCTAAAATTTTTGATTGGTACTCTGCGCATCCATCCCAGATTATGTCAGCATAGTCAAATATTGGTAGTATGAATGATTTGTACATTGTCTCTAGAGCCTTTCTGTTCAGCTTTGTACTTAAATGAACGAAGACAGTTTATCAGTACTCTGGCATTTGTAGCAATGTTGTTTATGTGTTCACCCCATTTACAATTGTCTTGCATGATAATCCCAAGGTGTTTGTGTGTTTGTGCTGTGTAAGTTGCTGTAGTATAGAACTACTAAAGGTCAGATTACGGCTATCAGCATTTCCCCGAAGCACATTTAGCAGTTTCGGTTTCAGACTCATAGAATCTAACTTTCCAAGCTTTTGCCCAGGCGTCAATTTTATCTAAATCGTAGCTCTGTACACATTCACGTCGGTACCCATTATGTTACAGAACAGAAAAAAAATGAGAAGTAACAAAGCCACGATTGGAGAAGGGTGTGCCCATACACTGGGTCTCACAAACGCACAAAGTTGAAAAAAATGTCACCATGTCAAAACAAAACAATTGTCTATGATTAAATGAATACAAGTGAATACAAAAGAAGAAAAAAGGAGTGAAAAAAACTTGGAAAGTAAACCACAACCAGTAAAAATAACGATTGGTTAATGGATTTCACATAATGTTCACATGACAAGCTCATATTTATCTCTATATATTATCTTTAGGCTTAATATAGCCTCTCTCTCTCCCTCTCTCTCCCTCCCTCTCTCTCTCTCTCCCACCTGTCAAGCACCCTCTAACTCTCACTCATATGCATCCATCTGCACTTTTTGACACCTATACCTGAACTGTTCAATATCTACGCATGCACTGTTCGACACTGACAATCGAACTGAGGAGTATTTGTAACTGAACTGAAGATTATAGGTAGTAGCAATTATATGTCTAAGTAGCTTTAAGTTGCTTAATCCTTAAAAAGTCAGAGGCTTAACACAAGAACACAAGAATCAAAATGTTGGAATTAAATCAGGGTGTTCAGCTGACGCTCACTGACAACTTTGGTGACTTTGTCTTTGAGCTTAAAAACACACATCCCCCCATCAAACACCCAGGTGTCCTGCAACACCTTGTCCCTCTTCAGCTTCCTGGCCTGGGCTGCCAGCTTGGCTCTGGTGCGGGTCAGGTCGTCGTTGATGAACACCCGATCTACTAGTGGAGGCACTGGAACTGCTGCAGCGGCAGCAGCTGTGGCAGGGGCTGAAGGTCGGGCGTGGCCAGCTGTAGTGAATCTCAGACTTGTCGCAGATCTGTTCTTCAGGCCCTTCCGGGCTTTCATCAGCATGGTCTTGTTCTTTTAAGAAACGAAATTGACAATAATGGAATAATGGAGCGTGCGGGCTGGGCCCTCAGCACGACGCCCCACCCGGTGGGACCGGTCGATCATCTCTGGCTTGATATCCAACCCTATGGTCTTGCCGATCTGCTGAACTATGGAGTCTGTGTCCTCAGTAACTCCAGAGGCTGGCTCAGGGATCCCGTGATCTGAACACTGTTTCTACGTGTATACTGTTCTAGGGTATCAACCTAGGGCTCTAGGGCCTCCATCTGTCCTCGGGCGGGGGTGGTTGGGTCTGTGGGGTGTGCTCAACAGCTGGAGGGTGGTGTTTTTCGCCGGTGGGCTCTGCAGTCATGAAACACGGGCTGGTACACCCATGGGGATGCTACTTTAAGGCTGTTATGAGTTGCATCCTGTAGTCTGATTTACCTCTGTTCAGGAGCAGTTATGTCCCTTGATATCTTAATGGAATGTCCTGCGAGTGCCTGTACCCATCGTCAACACAGCGCAGGCCTCCAAGGGTGGTACAAGACTGCTCAAAGGGCAGGTGAATGTGTGGTGCTTCTCTGGATCCTCCCCAGCACCTTCGGGTGTTTCTTTTTCTTATCTTTTTGCTCATCCTTGCTCTCTGTTATCTCTCTGAGTTTGGTGATCTCTGTCTGGAGAGAGCGAGTGAATGCGTTGGTTAGGACAGTGATGATCTCAGGATCCCTCAGAGCATTCTTCAAATTGTCTTTAATAGACATATCCTTTTTCTTAGATATTTTGGTGTCCCGATCAGGATCTACTACAACAGTCGACTCGTCCAGATTGTATTCAGTTTGAAGGAAACTGTCACTGTCACTCAAAGGACTAGAACTGCCTAAACACCTTCTCTTGTCGCTCTCATCATTCACGGGACTAATCTGTGCCCTATCTCTCTTTATGCTCTCTTTTCGCTGACCACTGTTGGCAGACTTGGAAAATTGCATCTGCTGCATCAACAAAATATTAAATTGTCAAAGAATTAATGTTCATGCGCCTGTGTTTACAAAACACACACACACACACACACACACACACACACAAGAAGAAGGGCTAATGGCGGGATGTTTGACGATTTCGAACAAGGCCAACGTACAAAACACTTGCCTAGGAAATGAAGGTCCTGCATCACCACATCACACAAATAGGTACACATTCTGCACCACAAATCACTAAAATGCTTTCAGTTCATAGTAAGCGAAATTCCACGTGGTGTGTAGCATAAATATCAACACTGAGTGGAGAGCACACATGCAGTCACAACTTCATCTGCCCGCCATCTTGGAACCAGCCATTCCTTTGGAATTATGTTTTCTTGTGGGAGCTAGAGTTACCTCACTTGTTTATTGCTTACTGTTCCCTGCCTCATTTTATATTTACTTTCGTTTCAAGTAAATAGAGGTTATTTGTATTTTTTTTCTGTCCGTCTTTGCATTTGTCTGACTTTATTCAAATCTTAAAGGTTGTGCCAGTCTTGAATAAAAGTTACTTTATTCATTTCTCCCATTCTTGTTGCTGTGTAGATGTGTTCGGTATGGGGTATATGGAAATGCTTGGAGCATCTTTTGTGGGGGATGTTTCCTTGTTTATTTTCTATGTGGTCTGTACTGTCATGTGTGCTAGGCGATTTGGTGTCGTAAGCAGCATTCCTTTGGATTTATGTTTTCTTGTAGGAGCAAGGGTTACCCTGCTTGTTTATTGTTGACTGTTCCCTGCTTCGATTCATATTTTCTTTCGTTTCGATTAAATCGAGGTTATTGTATTTGTTTCTGTCCGTCTTTGTATTTGTCTGACTTTATTGAAGCTTTAAAGGTTGTGCCAGTCTCGAATAAAAGTTACTATATATTTATTGATTTCTCCAGTTCTTGTTGCTGTGTAGATGTGTTCGGTATGGGGTATATGGTCAAGCTTGGAGCATCCTGTTTTTTTTTTTATGCTTCCTTGTTTGTTCTGTGTGCTGTCATAGAAAACGAATGCTGCTTACGACACCGAATCGCCTAGCAGACCTAGGCAATTTGGTGTCATAAGCAGCATTTGTTTGGAGTTATTATTTCTTGTGGGAGCAAGAGTTACCCTACTTGTTTATTGTTTTACTGTTCCCTGCCTCATTTCATATCTGCTTTCGTTTCAATTAAATCAAGGTTATTTGTATTTGTTACTGTCCGTCTTTGTATTTGTCTGACTTTAATGAAGTTTTGAAGGCCGTGCCAGTCTTGAATAAAAGTTACTTTACGTTTATTCACGTCTCCAGTCCTTGTTGCTGTGTTGATGTATTCAGTATGGGGTATATGTGCAAGGGGATGTTTCTTTATTGGTTCTGTGTGCTGTCATGTCTGCAAGGCGATTCTGTGTCATGAACAGCATTCCGTTGGAGGTATGTTTTCTTTTGGGAGCAAGAGTTACCGTACTTGTTAATTGTTTATTGTTTTCCGTTCCCTGCCTTATTCCAGTAGAAAGCAACTCATGGAGAGTGTGGCAGCAGAGAGTCCTCAGAAGAGAAGCCCCCATCAAGCAAGGTTTCGGCCCTTATATCCTGACACTCTAGGGGGATTGGGCCACACCCGGTTCATGACTCCGGATGTCCCTCTGCTGCCCCCTTTTTTTTCCCCCATCTTGGGATGAGCCATGGCTGGGATTCGAACCCATGCCCCTCTGGACATGCTCATTTTCCACTTAATGACTCGCGCACTAACCACCGAGCCACTGGGACACCTGATATTTGTAGGAAAGTTAAGCCTTATGAAGTTCACTTTTGTTCCTCCTTGACCAGATCCAGCTTGAACACCTCTCTGCTGCTTCTGCCATTGCTTTCAGGGCTCTGGTTTTTTTTCCCTCCCTGCAACTGAGAGCTGTTTCATGAGGCTGTATGCAGACGTTCCCACAAACCCCCTAGCTCTAATTTCTGCAGTGACGACTTTGACCTGATAGCCTTCTCTCCTCAGGCTTTTGCCAGATCAGCATACTTTTCAGTCTTGTAGATTTGAGCTGCCTCCATTCTGTTCTCATATGGCACCGTGAGCTCGATCATGATCAGCTGCTTGGTTGACTGAGAGTGGACTACTATGTCTGGTGTCATGCCACTCTTGCTGATGATCTCTGGGTGACTCTTCCATTCTGGGAGGTCTGCAGTGCACTCCCAGTCATCTGCCCCGTCCAGCAGACTCTGCCTGCATGTTCCGAGTGGCACTGTTCTTCTTGGCCATGATTCACTGCCTCCTGCCGTGAAGAATGTTGCGGGTGCTTTTGGAGTCCTGATTTTCCCTTTTGTTGTGTTGGTACTAGCCCAGACTACTTGTACAATCTCTTTGAGCACTTGGTTGTGCCTCCATGTGTACCTTTCTTGAGCCAGGGCTACTTTACATGAGCTTAGGACATGCTCCACTGTTCGTTTTTCATGGCAGAGGGGGCATGAAGGATCGTCTTTTTTTCCCCACTTCACCAGGTTTGCGTTTGAGGGCAGAAGGTCATATATGCAGATCTGAGAATGAAGCTGATCCTGAGAGGGGCCATGTGCCAAATGTCATTCCAAGTGAGACTTCTTCCTTGGAGTGCGTTCTCCCACGTTGTCCATTGCCCTTGCTGGCTCTGCTGGACTGCTTTTTTTGAGTCTTTTTTGGTCT
>JADBJO010012590.1:0-27500 GCA_016801955.1 Conus betulinus | reverse complement strand
ATGGCACAGATAAAAGGAAAGCTATTCCAGCTACCTCTATACACTCTTTTCGTTGACAGAAGCACAAGTTTGAGCCATGGACCTCCCAACAACAAAGCGACTGGCAGAGAGAGAGAGAGAGAGAGACAGAGACAGAGACAGAGACAGACAGACAGACAGACAGAGACAATGAGAGAGAGAGAGAGAGAGAGAGAGAGAGAGAGACCAACAGACAGACAGACAGAGAGAGAGAGAGATGACCTAAGCGGAAGATCCACAGATAGCCGAAAGCATACGATTAAATCTAGGCTTCGACAAATTAACTGTTGTCAGATTTTTTTTTTAATGAAAAATAATGATAACCAACAATATACTACTACTATTAGTACTTATCATTATCATTATTATTATTACAATAATAATCATACTAATAACCTATTGTCATAATTATCATTATTATTATTATTATTATTTATCATAGGAAAATGAAATCATATTAAACTGAACAGAGAAGCTGAAAGAGCGAGCGAGCGAAACTAATATTGTGGGGAAGGGGGCGGGGGATGAAAACCTGCCGTCTGCTGCACCATTACTGCCGGTTATTTTTCAAACAGAAAAAAAGAAAAGAAAGAAAGAAAGGGAGGAAGAAAGGAAGGAACGAAGAAAGAAAGAAAAAGAAAGAAGGAAGGAGGAAAGAAAGAAAAAAAAGAAGGAAGAAGGAAAGAAAGTAAGTAAAAGAAGTTTTAAAAAAGAAAGAAGGAAGGAAGGAAAAAAACAAGCAAGCAAAAAAAAAATTGTTAGAGAAGAGGCAGCATAAGGTAGTAATAGTCAGGGAGGGGGAGAGGGTGGGTAAGGGGGTGGATGGGACCGGACAGAGTCAGGGTGGGGAGGGGGTGTGGTATGAGTGGTTGACGAAATGACCAGACACAATAGAAGATGAGAGACACGAACCAGAATAGAAGATGAGAGACACGAACGTACAGATGGCTGAAAAAAAAGCAAACAATTATCTGGTAGTGTGAAATGGTAAACTTCTTGTTTCTTGTTTATTTGATTTTAGTTTCAAAACAAGAACAAAACGATGACACTGACTTTCAATGAAGTCACATACTGCACAGGCTGATCAGCCAACTGAGAACATGATACGTTCAGACACTGGGCTTAGCAGAACACCTCAGCCCGCTTGAGTGCTAGTGTTTGGAAGGAGGCGTCACGGACAGGAAGCCATACAGACAACGGCGGTGAACAAAGCCGCCCACAAACACATCAAGGATAGGTCACCCAGGGAACAGGGAACACAGTGACTGACGGTACGAAGCTATCGTATCACCACAGGCCGAAATTAACCTATAAAGTCAAAATGTTTCCTTTTACACAGAGAACTTATTTTGCACAGTCGTTGAAGCCTTCCGGGTCGAAACTCCTTGCTTCTGTAATTGACATTTGTTCCTCGTTTGGTGGTATGGTAGCCTAACTTTCACAGACCTGATATAGTTTCTTGCGGCCGGCTAGACTAGAAACATAATGATTCGAATCAAAGCCAGCATTCATTCACTTGGTACACAGCAGCAGCAGCAGCAGCAGCACGAACAACAACATTCAACTCTAGCTCAACAATCAAACCTTCAGCACTACCATCGCTTCTACGTGATGATGACAAAACAAGGGTTCTACCACATCAATTGTTCGGCCTGTTCAACTCGACCAAAGTGCGCCTAATACAAACCGCATCAATTTAAAGAGGCGTTTGTGAGTAAAGCTGGACGATCACCACAATGATGATAATAATATTATATAATCATTATATAATAATAACAATACTACTACTACTATTACTACTACTACTACTATTAATAAAAATTTATCATGATAATATCAAAAAGAAGCAGAAGAAGAATGAGAAGAAGGAGAAGAAAAAGGAGAATGATAAAAATAAGGAGAAGGAGAAAGATGATGATAACAACAACATATATCAACACACAATAATAATAACAATAATAATTATGATAATCATCATCAAAGCTGTCGGCTTCTGTGATCACTGATGGAGATTTATATCATGATCTATTATCACTGAAAATATATCATTACACAGTTATCATTACACAAAGTGAGTATTTCAACAGGCAAAATAAAGGTATTTTTGTACCTTGCATCAGAAATTCAGAAACATCCTATCGATTCTTTACGGCACAGAAGACTTATGTGCCTGCGCGCGCGCGCGCGTGATTTTGTGTGTGTGTGTGTGTGTGTGTGTGTGTGTGTGTGTGTGTGTGTGTTTTGCACATATATAGTTTGTGAGTGCGTGCGTGCGCGCGCGTATGTATGTATGTATGTATGTATGTATATATATATATATATATATATATATATATATATATATATATATATATACACCCACATAAAATGACTATAAAAATGACTCATAAAATTCTTCCCAAAATTTCGACCAAGTTGGTCTTCCTCAGGGGACCTTTGTCATATATATATATATATATATATGTGTGTGTGTGTGTGTGTGTGCGTGCGTGCGTGCGTGCGTGTGTGTGTGTGTGTGTGTGTGTGTGTGTGTGTGTGTGTGTGTGTGCGCGCGCGTGCGTGTGTACATGTGTACGCGTTGTTTCTGTAAACATACCCGTCTCCTCCTACTATAATTGATAGATGTAATTCCTATTCTCCCGAATGAATTTTATCTCAATCACACTCTTGTTAAAGCAGCGACAAAACATGTCAACAATCCTGGTCATGATTTCCATTCGTCTGACAGTATTCAGGGTCCGCATTAAATCTAGGGATGAGAAATGTGTGTGTGTGTGTGTGCGTTGGGGGAGGGGGGGGGGGTTAAAACATTTTGTACGTTTGATTTTGCCATTGCACGAAAAGAAAGAAAGAAAGAAAGAAAGAAAACGGTGTCCAAATCTTAAACAAACATTCATTCTAATCAAACGTAACGTCAAAGTCATACGTTCACCCGGATCCGTTTGATGTCTGTTCCTGTCCGCAACATCACACAAACAGCCCATGGAATTCATTTTAACCAAACTTCGTCACGAGGTGACACTGGCCCAAGAACAAACCGATCAAAATGGTGGAGCGAATCTATACTTCGAAAACCTGATTACGAGGCAGATTGTTCAATATAGGTGTTACACACTTTATTCCTTAAAAGAAAGAAAGAAAAGAAAAGAAAAAGGGGGAAAGAAATACAAATATATTTGGTGGAAAGACAGAGTGTGGCCCATTGACGAATCCCCCCCCCCCCCCCCCCGCCCTCTTTGGAACACATAATGTGGATCGGGCTGAAATGCTAGATTCCAATTCTGTTCAGCATGATGAATTTTCATTTTGCACTGACAACAGTTATCTGGTGAAGTGATAGTTATCCACTGATTAATGCATTTTAACAGTATTCTAAAACTTTCTAGTAAACAAATGTAGTTTTGATGTCTTGTTGAGGAACAGATATGCTGGAGAAAAATCTTTTACGGCCTGTGTCTGCAAAACACTGTTTGACACTTTCAGCTGTTACAGGCGGCAAGGAGGAGCAGCAGCTCCATCTCCTCGCTAGCTCTATGCCAGACTAGGCTCAGCACAAACTGCTTTTTTTTTTTTTTTTTAGCAAGAAAACATAACTCACGTTGTTCTGCGTCTTGTCATCCGTCCAATTCGTACGTGGTTCAAGACTTTCTGGTTTACTTTTCGCATCGTAAAACACACAACATTATGGCCATGGTCGTCAAATGCTACCCTTTGGGTTTAATTCAAATCTGAGAGTGAGCACAAAGTCGAGAAGAGATAGACTGAAGGTACCCTCACAGCATGGATAAAGTCACGGCTTGTGGGTTTGTATTGATGCAAGTCACACAAAACAGATTTTTGCAATGAAGAAGAAGAAGAAGAAGAAAAACAAAACAAAACAAAGTCAAAACAAAACGAAACAAAACAAAACAAATACCACTACCACCACCACCGCCACCACCATTCTTCGACTAGTCTGGCCATATGCTCGTCAAACCAGTTTGCCAAGGCTCAGGGCCACTTTCAATGCCTTTGGACTCCATAATCTCAACATTTCGATCGAACATTTTCCCCAGTTCTGCAACAACCGAATCTTGTTTGCTTTCCGCAACGGAGGGGGTTACCGTTTCTCACCGGTGGGGTCTCGCAACCCCCATTTGCGCATGCGCGCTTTCTGGAAGCGGTAAACGGTAAATTGCTTATCCAGGCGGGATTTGTGTTTCGTCATGGACTGACTCAAAGAACTGTTCCGTGATCCGCTTGACCTTGGCGTAGCTCTGCATTTTCCAAAATGATGTGCTGGTTTCTTTTTTTTTTTTTTTTTTTTTTTTTTTCTTTTTGTACTGTTTTGTTTTGAAACGATGATGTTAACCATACCGACTGATGGATCTTGTCTAACTAGAAAATCTCAGAATACAGCGAAACTTCCAGTTCTATGATGTCTAAAAATCAGTACATGGAACGCCCTTTTTAATACAGTTTTTGAACAAATATTTCCCCCCAAACAGTGCCTGCTTACACTTGCCAAGTCCGATAATCTCTACATTTTATCAGGACCAGCGCGTCATAGTTTTCCCACTGCAGTCAGGTCATACAAATGATTGATTTATTCACACTTTCTCTCCCGTTGTTTGTTTGCTGTCTACAGTGACTGTGCAAAATACAATGCTGCTGGACATCAATCATCATCAACGTCCGTACAGTATTCATTTTATCCGACGGATCTAGCCCCATCAACCGATGACTGCCACAGTCCGGTGTCTGTAACCGACATCAATATGAAAACAGCGGTAACAAAACACATTAAAACATATCATTAAAAATATGTACAAACGATGAAAGATGAAAGTCAGGTACATTGATCTTGTCTTCTATTGTCATCAGTTTGGGTGAGAGAGAGAGAAAAAAACCTTCGACTATTTCTTACAGCAGAAAAAATTCGATGATAAGAAAACAAGAAAAGAAAACGAAAAAGAATACTGTGGTCTTACATGAAATTGTGTCAAAGGGCATTTAAGAATTAAACATTGTTCATATACAAACACCATTTTCCATAAATGTATTTTCATTTTTTCCTGCCTAGAATCACCCCTGAATTTCGTAAGTAGAATATAAAATAGTTTCAGCAAACAAAATATCACAAATAGCAAACAATAAAACACGCACGCACACGCGCGCGCGCGCACACACACACACACACACACACACACGCGCGCGCGCGCGCGCGCGCGCACACACACACACACACACACACACACACACACCCCCATAAGCACGACGAATTCAAATGGCATGATACAAAAAACGTTAAGAAAGACTTAAGAATTAAGAAAGACAGAAAGAGTGTAGAAAGACATGCTCAGCTCGTGATGTGTACACCCAATTCACATGTATTACTAGCTCTGCAATGCTAGTAGCCATTTGTTCGGACCATTCTCCCACAGAACGAGATCATTAGGATTTTCCTCTTCTCGTGGATGTTCTTCCCCCCCCCCCCCCCCCCCCCCCCCCCCCCCCCCGCCCCATCTCTCTCTCTGATTTTTTTTTCATCACTGTCATCGTCGCCTTCTCATCAGCAATGAAGTCCATTCACTCCGAAGTGATTTGATGCAATTGTATTCAAAGCTTTAAAACAAATGAACATACAGAATAACAAGTTTTGCAAAAATATACCGACATATGATGTCGGCAAAGGATGTTACAGCTTGCCGAGAATCATAAAGAACAGATCAAACACCACCATTCGTTTTACTCAGATGTAGACCCCGTTTCCTTTCGTGTCAAGCTCAAGTGCGAATATGGTGCACTCAAACAAGAAACCATAGACAAAGAGAGCGCTGGCACAAGCGATACCTACAAGATATTTGTATTCCGAGCTCTTTGACAAAATGCAATAATGATTTTTTGTGACTAGACAGCGTTTCGAATTTCGATTTTTGTCCACAATTCTTAAAAAAAAATCAAATCAATTTCATCAGGGGATATCACTATCGTGCTGATCAGTGTTGAAGAAGAAGAAGAAGAAGAAGAAGAAGACAACGACGAAGAAGAAGTCTTGGTTTCATCCCCAGGTTCATGCCATTGACCAGTTTCTTTTCACTTATCATGGATAGTGTCAGCAGTCTGATGGGGACTGTTGTTGGATGGACCTGTTGGCAACCTTCAGAGTGGGAGGCTTGCTCAGGTGGCTTCTGAACTTGTCAGCAAGCTTGAGCAGTGAGCTTGGTATGTTGGATCAGCTTCATCTCCACTGAACAATACTGGAGCTACTAAACAGCAGTGCAGTATCTCCTCCGATGGGTTGCCTTATGACGACCTGGTTTTGACTGGGACACGACATGGTGAGCAAGTGCAAAACCCATTCATCACCACGATATAAAGGCAGGGTTTTTACACTGAGTCCCAGTACCCAGGTACCTGATATCCATGACTTCCTATGGAATTGTTGGCTCTTAAACTGCCGACGAATGAGGCTGGGAGCAGATATGCAGGGACCTCCAAGAACAGGGTGCCAGACTTGGCTGGAGAGACTATGTGTTTGCATGGGGGAAGGGGGGGGGGGGGGTGGAAGAAGGAGAGAAGGTGTGTATGTGTGTGCGTGCGTGCGTGCGCGCGCGCGCGCCTGTGTGTGTGTGTGTTGCTATAAAGAAGATAATACGACAAAGAAAAAAAGAAATAGAGAAAGATGCAAAGAAAGAAAATTCAGAACATGTTATACCCGAGGTGTGCTTACCTACTGCTGGGCTTAAACGCTTTGCAGACAGAAAGCGCTCTCATTCTTTATTTTGACAAAAAATAACACTTTCAATAAAGATCTAGTTGCAAAGTGAAACGACTGCAGGCGGAAATCTAAACAAATCTTAAATAAATGTCAGCGAACCGCCCAGAAAAAACGTGGACAAACGAGTCACAAGACAAACCACAACGCGTTTCAACCTCTTAGGTCTTCTTCAGGTGCAACAAACATGAAACAAATAACGAAAATGCACTTAGCTTTGATCGCTTCTGTGTTCAGCGCAAGAAAGAAGGCGTTGAATGAAAACGAGGCTGTTGGAAGGGAAATATTTCCCTTCCAACAGCCTCGTTTTCATTCAACGCCTTCTTTCTTGCGCTGAACACAGAAGCGATCAAAGCTAAGTGCATTTTCGTTATTTGTTTCATGTTTGTTGCACCTGAAGAAGACCTAAGAGGTTGAAACGCGTTGTGGTTTGTCTTGTGACTCGTTTGTCCACGTTTCTCTGGGCGGTTCGCTGACATTTATTTAAGATTTACTTTCAATAAAATCAATACCTTGAAAGACAAAATAATGACAGAAACAAAGGTGTCGGGGAAGAAATGCTGTTGTTAAAAAGCCAGAGCAGACCAAAGATGGCAATACAAGTGGTGGTAACGATGTGAACAACAGTGAGAACGACAACGACATGGGAGGAGGGCTGTCGAAAGGGGAGCAAGGAAAGAGAAAGGAGATGTGTAGAGAGAGGGTGTGGATAAACATCAAGAAATAAGTTCGGAAAATATAATTAAATACAAAGAAAATGACTCTGATTTGGGAATCAACGACTAGTATCCGTACAAAAATATACTGTCCACACCCTACCCCAGCAATTCTGACTGAGGTAAGGAAAACGTGTGTGTGTGTGTTTTTTTTTTTTTTTTTTTTTTTTTTTTTTTTAGGGGGGGGGGGGGGGGGGATGAAAGGAAAAGAAAGATGGTGTATCAATGATAACGATGACACGGCAGCCCAAAATACACATCAAAAGCTGTGTCATTCACTCCATAGCTTCTCTGCAACTACAGACAGACAAAAAAAACCAAACAAATAAGAAAATAACAATAATCGGCGCAGTCACTCATCATATAAACCCACAGTAGGTGGCGTTTGTGTGCGAAACACACAACCGCTACCAACTGCGCATTTTTTGCTCATACATTCACAACACAGTAGAGAACTGGGTAGGTAAGTGAAGTGGGTCTCCCAGTTATCCAATGTCCAACAAGATCATGATAGGAACCGTAGGAAAGTGATAAAGTTCTCTTTTCTTCAGTATAATCTGAGTTCGTATTTACAAAATCACAACCACAGAGTAAAAGAGGGAAGAATGTCAGTGATGAGAGCGCGCGTGCATGTGTGTGTGTGTGTGTGTGTGTGTGTGTGTGTGTGTGTGTGTGTGTGTGTGTGTGTGTGTGCGTGCGCGCGCGCGCGCGCGCGCGCGTGTTGCTGTGTGTGCTCATGTGTGTATGTGCTTGTGTGTGTACGTGTGTGTGTGTGTGTGTGTGTGTGTGTGTGTGTGTGTGTGTGCTCGCGTGCGTGCGTGTCGAGAAAAAAAACAACAACATTTCCCCCAAAGGAAACATCCCCCGAAGGAAACATCCCCCAAAGGAAACATCCAATAGCAAGGTCCCTGCAGACAGACATGGACTGACACATAATTACGTCACATTCCTCATTCTAACCTATGTAATGAATGAAAACATAGCAGTTTATGAACACCATCAATGACCTTTCACCTTTAGTGTACGAGAATCCAGTCGTTCAGCACAGCGGTGACCTAACGCCATTCTACCCAAGCTTCTAAACAAATCATTCTTCACAATTTAGTTCACTGCAGTTTCTTTAAAATTGGCTGAAAACGGTCACGAAACGTTACACACGGTTCATTGTATCAGGCCACAAGTATGTCAGTGCCTAAAACACAACCAAGGGAAGTTAGGAGGCCACTTATCAAAATTTCACCAGATAGCCTCCCTTTGTAAAAGAGCCTTCTGTGAAATGGTAAGGTCCCGATTTATTGAAATAGTAAGTATGCAAACTTGGCGTCTGCATAGAATGTTCTTTTTCATCAATGTCTGAAAGCAATGTTGTTTACACAGTGAAGTAATTCTGGTGTATTAAACCGGTGTAACGTGCCATAATTACTTCCCTCCCTAAATCGCTCCCCGCAGGTGATAAAGGGCGCGTACGCGAACCCAGCCCCTTGGGAGCCAATTCAGACCGATCTCTCCGCTTTGTTCCCAAACCACTTCCCTCCTTCAGCATTCTGATACATCATAACCGACAAACACTAGCCGCCAGATCACACTGCGCCTGACTGGAAGGGGAGCCTGATTCTGGCTTAGAGTCAGGATTTCTGCCCACTCCCGCTGATTGGAGCGTGCTCTAGGAACACCTTTCGGGTGGACACGGTACGTGCTCACTTTCATCTCTCTATCACACAGGGCGGGTGTTTGGTCACATGCCCTTTTCACCCGCTGGTCAATGATTTGGGCAGTGCAGTCATCATGGCACGTGACAGCGGCATCCATACTGAGCAGCTAGCGGAACTAGAGACTGACGACTTAGTGTGAGCTGACGGTGACACTGCCAACCTGTTCACTCTTCTACTCCCGATCTCCGCAAAAAAAGGTCATGTTTTCAGTCGCGATCGTTTGTCTGTTAGTGAGATTTCGGGAAACTAACGAACGAACAACCCTGTTCAACTGACTTTTACCGAAACCAGGTGTAAAAATTGAAGGTGGTCCTTAGCCGAGCGTATTACATTTTGATGAGACCCGAATGAAAGAACGATGCCAGAGTTAGTGAAGGGGAAATAATCCACTGAACATAAAAACTGCCAGGTCACTATCAACCTTTCAGAGGTAACCTTTACCAAATAGTTTATTTTCATAATAAAACTTTTTGATGGTTTGATAGTCCGGATTCCGTATTTTCCATAAACCTGTACACAAAAAGAATGAAAGTAATTTTATAGTATATACTGTAACTTTCCCTGGTGGATTTTCTTCTTCTCACGGTCTGATTTGCTCACTGTAAGATACTACTACTAGTACTAGTACTACTACTACCACTACTACCACCACCACCACCACCACTACTACTACTACTACTACTAAATAAATAAAAAGATTACCTATTAGACGCTTTGTGCTTCCTTGTAACTGTGAACACAATGGCGTGAGCGTGCACGCACACACGCGGGCGCGAACGCGCGCGCGCGCGTGTGTGTGTGTATGTTTATAATATTCAGGTAGTTCGAAATAGTCAGAAACCCTTCTTTTCTTTTCTTCATTACATTTTTCAAAAACCATGTTCTCCCCCTCCCCTTTCCTCTTTTTTCAGACATTTTAACGCCTTTTCATAGTTATTCAGAAAATGGTAAGATAAAACAACAAAATTAACAACCACCACAATTTCCATTTCATTTCCTTCTATTTTATTTTGAATTAGCATATTCATTATTTTTTCTTTTCAGCTAAAACCTGAAAATGTCATTTTACATTAACTCCTGCAGTTTTCTCCTTTTTTCTTTCTTTTGCACAGTTACCTTTAACATGGCTTTTGCATATATAGTCATGTCTTCTCTCTCTCTCTCTCTCTCTCTCTCTCTCTCTCTCTCTCTCTCTCTCTCTCTCTCTCAGAAAATTAAAAACAAATATGGGAAATGTCTACTTTCTTATTTTGAATTTTTTTCCCTTTTTTCATTTTCTTCTTAGGCTTAGATATATAGTTTTCTCGAGATCACAGCAGGGAAACATTGAAAAGAAAAGGGAAGAACGAATGACATGATCACTATTGACTATGTTTACGGTGTACAAATGCACAGAGAGAAGAAAGGGAAAAAATGAAGGGGGTACCTGCATTCTGTCTGCTTTCGGGTCTCAGAAAGTCAGAACTGGTTTAGCTTTCAGCGTCAAGGGCGCACAGCAGTCTGCTCCAAACGAGCTGACCTTGGTGTTCTGACAAAAGAGCGGTCAGAATCTTTTCATGGCTGAGATTAACGCTGAGCCAGAGGCTAGGAGCATACTAGTTTTTTTTAGCCCGAAATACTGTGTGGATCCGCAAAAAAAAAAACAGTCCATATTGTCTTTTAAAAAAAGGATGATGGCAGAAACGGTCAACATTTCAAGTTTTTCCCCGAGGAACAAAATGTATACACCCTTCAAGAAAACAGTGATATTAAGCAATTTCCAGTGCTGTTGTCTGGAATGATGTGTTATGGTATGGTAATAAAAGACTGACACACTGTATCATATCGCCAGAGAACCAGTGTTCAGGGGTACATCGGTTGCTGTGAAGATCCATTTACCTCAGTTTATACATGAGGACTGCTGGTGTGACCAGGTAACCATCCAGTGGCCTTACTACAACAGTCCTCCTAGGAACTGTCAAGGAAGGGAGGTGGGAGATGATGGGAGGAGGGGCGCTGGGGACAAACAACAATGACGATGCACTGACAACATTGCAGAAATGACAGGGACACCATTTACGGAGATCCACGTCCGAAAGGACAGAAGAAACTTGGTGAACAGATCTTCAGGACAGGACCTGGTGACTCTTCAGCGAGGTAACACATGTGCAGGGAGAAAGAATAAATTCTTGGGCAAACAGTCAAAACTCTTACTATGGGCTTCATAAGCTGCTATCTTCCCACAGAGAGGGCACTCAGCGCATGACGTAGGGGCTAGAGCAAACAATGACTGTCTGAACACATTGACTCTCTCCTCATGACAGGTCCACCGTCAGCTCCACATGAATGGCAGTCCAGAACAACAGTCAGAAAATCTGTCAACCAAAATGAACTAATATACCCAGGTCTCCTTATTAACCTGGGGGAAGTGTGGGAGTAGGGGGGTATGACATAGGCAGTGAAAGGGACAGATGGCTCGAAAGAGAGAGAGAGAGAGAGAGAGAGAGAGAGAGAGAGAGAGAGAGAGAGAGACGTCCATGACGTTTAACTGTACAGAGCATTTTAAAACTGTTTTGAGACAGAAAGTCACTAAATAGCAAGCAAGCAGACGGACACAGCGATATGTAAATCTATGCATGCTATCGCACAAGATCTTGATTGGGTTAGAAAGACAGCAAGCAATGATCACATATTTCCATCATAAATAACGGGGCCGTGCTCCAGCTCGCTAGGACTCAACAACGCACTATGCCACAAAGCGTGCCGTGCCCTGAAGGCCGACACAAAGGGATGGACTACAGGAAGCTTCCAGACAACCCGTACTTGGAGAGTGACGCTTACTGCAGAGATGTAAAAGTGCCCCTACATGCCCCCTCCCCCGCCCCCTCCGCTCTCTCTGTCCATAAACCACTAGAAGACCCTCATGGTGAATGCCCCTCTCTCTCTCACTCTCTCTCTCTCTCTCTCTCTGTGAAAACTACTGTTACCTTCAATCTCAGCACCCGGTTCTCCAGTTCTGTCTACTATCACCGTTGTAGTGCAGTCCTATGACACCTTGCTACGCCTTCCCCGTGTTCCTTTTCTGGAATTACCTTCCTTTCAGAAAGGTGATCAGACCTGACACCTGGCAATCTGCGGCAGGAACTGGGATGAGGAACGAGGTATTTGAAGTGACAAAAATGACTCACAACCTGGACTGGGCGGCTCAGATAACAAGTTCAAGTGACACATATGCATTCTCTAATTAAAATAAGAGTTTTTAAAAGACTGTCAAATGTGATTCCGAGGTTCCGAAATTCCCACTCCAATATTTTTCTTTCACGGATTGGGGAAATCAGAACACAGCACTGTTCACACAAATACATAAAGCTCATTACAACACGCCAACATCTGAGCGATGCAGCCTCTTTTGACATGCATACATTCTAGAACTGGCCATACGTGTAATTCTAACGATGAATCGAAACTAAAATGTCACGTGCAATATTTCTATGCAATAGAGTCCATATGTATCACATACCACAATTCCTAAGTTGATTATTTAGGACAAAAAAACATTTGGCAAAAATAACACACACACACACACACACACACACACACACACACACACACACACACACACACACATGCACGCACACACATACACACACACATACACACACACACACACACATACAAACATATATGTATATATAGGGATCAATTGCGAGAAGGGTTATCCGCTGTCGAGACAGCATGGTGTGCGTGTGTGTGTGTGTGTGTGTGTGTGTGTGTGTGTGTGTGTGTGTGTGTGTGTGTGTGTGTGTGTGTTTCAGACATCTTTTTGTTTTCTGTTTTTCTTATTTCGAACTTTTTTTCTGTTGCTGGTTCGTAGCAATCACTTCCAGAGAGTAGACGGATTATACTAGAGTGTATCGTACTCGGGTTTCCTCCAATGTACTGGATTATGCCTCCCACTTCGAATCTAATTCAGTGTTGTTCTACAGTGTAGTTCTATAGTGATGATCTAATATGGCATCCAAATGTCACATCTCGTTTGTTGGGTAGAATGTATTACATCTTGTTACCTTTTCAATGGACAATTATCGAACAACAGAAATTTATGTTAGTTTAATAAATTGCAAGAAAGAGAATGCGTTGCTTTACAATTTCATTGCAGCTCATTCTTGTACACATGAAAAAGTAACATGTGACGACCAACATTATTGACATAACCCATTGGTACACTCTCAACCACCCGCACTAACCCCCTCCCCCTCCACATGTCCACTACAAGACGTTAAAGTCCGTAGTGAGATAACTCGCGAAAGAAAACCTTACTGAAAAGCAAGCGAAAGCCGTAATCAGCAAAGTTTGGAGTAGTGTTCAGCACTGAATGGGCAATGTCAGGGATCAACTGCCAGAAGGGTTATCCGCTATCGAGACAGCATTGTCATTATTATTTGCTGTTAACGAATGTTTTTACTTCTTGTTCCTGTAATAACTGAAGGATATTCGAAACTATCCGTCTTTTACAATTAAAGTTCAAACAACATTGCTCTAAACATGTTCGAAGAAAAAAGCAAGAAAACCCACAAATGATACATAAATTACAAACATGATGCGCAGACAAAAAAAAAAAAAGAAACATTGTAGTAATGGAACATGTGAGACAGTCATTTTTCATCACAGTCGTACATCCTCCAAGAAGAACACAGAGCCTCTGTCCAGTGACAGGAGGCCATGTGCAACTCCTTGATTGTCCACGCCTTGGACCGACCTTTATTTCAGCTTTGGGCAAACAGTTTGTCTTCTTTACTTAAACGGAAAATGGAGGCAAAGGATTCCAGGTCGTCCCAAATTATTCTATCGTCGTTTGTTGGTTACACGTATTTGTCTGATGACCCAGATTGTGGTTTTCTCCCTTTCTTTAATAAGTGGGACTCCATTTACCCGATAAACTCAAGTGATCAGGCGGTTGTGAAACGAAACAATCCTTGAAGTATTGGCTCGACGTAAAAAAACTGTCCATAATCATCATGGATGAACATTTCTCTTCGTTGATGACACCACACAAACTGTACAAAGTAGGAAATACTCTATTCTTCTGATAGATACAAAATGTGTCCATGAATTATGAAGACGA
Organism: Conus betulinus; assembly: GCA_016801955.1. Lineage (NCBI taxonomy): Eukaryota > Metazoa > Mollusca > Gastropoda > Neogastropoda > Conidae > Conus > Conus betulinus. The sequence continues at coordinate 13,193 of JADBJO010012590.1, read as the reverse complement.
TCCACGAAATTTGTGTTTAAAGTAGTTCAGGAGCAAGTGTAGGAAGAATGGCATCACAAGTCAAAGTCGAAGTACAAAAAATGTTTTGAAGATCTTTCTCCGATGGTGATGGTTCGCAAAGAGATGAAAGTCAAGATGATAGAAATACATTTGTTTACCTCATCAGGAACTACGCGTCACTCGTGCAAACAACTGCAGGCGCTGCATTACGTCACAACAACGCCGCAATATCACTATCCTCTGATAACATGTGGCACACACACTCACAAACTCAGGAACACATGAAATCGATGTACAAATCCTTGCTTCAGATGACAGTTGAAACCCGTCTCGTAACATCGTTTATATATTTTAGTCTCCCATGCGTAACATCGTATATATATTTTAGTCTCCCTTGTTGAAACTAGAATGACACCCACATGAATTATCGACGACCATTTTTTGTCCTTACTATATGCGTGTTTGCGGACTGAAAGCATACATTGTATTGATTTAGCGCATACTGTCCACATAGAAAATGTTATGAACTTAATATACTCGACGGAGCAGCGTAAATTACTCTGATAGAAATCTATTGTGACAATAACATTCATAAAGTTTTTCAAAGAGGACGCTGTGAGCTGGACTCCTCTGTGGATATAAACCTGATCTGTTGAATCCTTCCATTATGTTTTAGGCAAAGTTTGAAGCACTTATCACATCAGACTGGGTACACTGCCATTGCTTCCTCAAGCAGACAACAACGACGAGGTCCTTGACACCGTCCTATTCAAGATCCACTTCTATTTCACACACACTTAGCACTAACTATTGTAAAGAAAATAAATATGAGTGAGGCATGCCTTAAAATCTGCACAGTCTGATAAAAGATAAACGACATTTTTTTTTTACATTTAGCCTGTTTTTGTTTTCTAATACATTTATTCAGACAAAGGGAAATCAACACAAAAACACAAGTACCCCTCTCTTCTTCATCGGCAGGTTGAAGGAGAAAATCTTCTTTTGAACACATGTACTGTTCACGTACAGTCGAGACCACCATGGACCAAACGACCGTGAGACTTACGGGTGCACATCGTCCAAAACCTGTAGGAACCACGTGTACAGGATTCAGCCACTAGACCGTGTCCAAGACTGGTCAACTCATTCCCCCACAACACATATCACATCTTTAATATCCTCTGCAGGTTCCGGACCAAACAATGGTGTGCTAGTGGAAGAGGTTCCCCCTCCCTCCTCAACAGATGGGCAACTGGATCTGGCCCAGCTTCTCATCTGCCGGGTTGTATCCCATGTTTTTGCGTTGCAGGAACATGTTGATCTCGCGGAAGGTGGGCCTCTCGGACTCCTGGCGGTTCCAGCACTCGCGGGTCAGGTCGTAGATCTCCTTGGGGCAGTTGGGGGGACAGGGTAGCACCACCTAAACACACACAGGGGGCAGCAATGAACTGGATGGAGTGGACTGTGTTGTGAAGAAAAAGGAGATGAAGAAGCAAGTCATCACCAGCAATAGCAGCAGCAATAACAAATAGTAATAATAATAATGATCGTAATATAATGATGATGATAATGATGATGACGATAACAATAATAATAACAACGATAATAACAACAGAGCTGACAGAAAACAACAGAGAATCTTCGAGAGTACTAACATCTAAAATAACAGGGGAAGCCAAACTCCTCACATACACATATACGCTGTCACAAAACCAGTCTGCAGTAGGGAGAAAGGGGGAGGGGGAGGGGGGGGGGGGGGGGGGGGGGGGGGGGGGGGAGAACAGCGTGGAAAAAAAAGGTGGGCAAAATCGATGCTAAAGATCTTATGAAGACACTACTGACCTGCTGGCTATCGTCCCTGTAGTAATGTCCGGCATTTTCTATGACCTGTTCGTCTGTCAGTCCCCCAAAGGGCTGTTCGCGTGCAAAGGTCAGCACCTCCCAGAGAGTAACGGCAAAACTCCACACGTCTGACTTTGAGGTGAAATTTACCCTGCACACCACATCCACAGACATACGGAGATACAGAATATCTTATCGATCAACCAGTTCCTCACCGGCGTCCATCTTCCAACCACCCGCTCGCCTACTTATCCATCCCTCCATCTACCTATCCAACTTCCACCCATACATCCACCCACCCACCCATCCATCTTAACCATCTTGGTCACCCACTCATCCATTCCCACCTACCGACCTGTCTACTCGTCCATCAATCTACCCACACACATACATTTCTTCATCCATTATATACCAATAATCTATCCGTCCATCCATCGACCCATCCATCCTTGCAACTTCCACACACACTGTCCGTCATCCTTTCATCCATCCACCCACCCATTCGTCTGTCCATCCGTTATCAATTCATCCATCCGTATACCCACCTACCCGCCTTTTATCTATCCATTCAACAACCCACCTATGAATCCTTCCCATCCATCTACCACCACACATTCATCTGTCCACCCATCCATCTTCAGATTCATCCATTAATGCATCAATCAAGCGACTTGACCATCCACGTTCCTCTGTCCCACCATCGATCGACCCATCTCTTCCTTCGTTATCTATCCATGCATATGACTGTCCACCTCTGCAACCCTCCCTCTCTCCGCTCTCCACCAATCTACCTGTCCGCCTCTCCATCCACTCATCCATTAGCTAAATAACCGAATCAATCAATCAGTCGTTGAATTAATCACGCAATCAATCAGTCAACCAATCAGACAGTTAATCAATCACGTTAATTAATCAATCACTCGATCCCTAAATCACTCAGCCAGCCAACCAACCAACCAACCAACCAGTCCATCCATTCATCCATCGTCCATCCATTTTTCACTCACTCACTCACTGACTCGCTCACTCACTCACTCAATGAACTTCAAACAAGCAAACAAAGCCAGACAAGGCCAGAAAAACAGACAGGTCACAAGCCCCTTACCAGCAGAATACTCTCTCCCAGGCCATCCAGCGGATGGGCAGCACGGCGCGGCCCTCAATGCGGTAGTAGTCAGCGCTGTACAGACTGCGCGACATGCCGAAGTCGGAGATCTTGATGCAGAAGTGGTGGCCCACCAGACAATTCCGGGTGGCCAGGTCCCGGTGCACCATGTTCAGGGACTCCAGGTACTTCATGCCCGAGGCGATCTGCGAGGCCATGAAGATCAGGCACCCGTAACTGCACGCAGGGAAAGGGGGAGGATGAGGGAGGGAGGGGAACGGCGGGGAAGAGGGAAGAGCAAGTGTGGTTTGGGAGGAGGGTGAAACGATACTGCAGAGGGAGGGTGTGTGGTGTTTGTTTGTTTGCATTTTCCCTTCTACTTCTTGATTGGCTCATATTGTTTGTTTGCATTTTCCCTTCTACTTCTTGATTGGCTCATATTGTTTGTTTGCATTTTCCCTTCTACTTCTTGATTGGCTCATATTGTTTGTTTGCATTTTCCATTCTACTTCTTGATTGGCTCATATTGTTTGTTTGCATTTTCCATTCTACTTCTTGATTGGCTCATATTGTTTGTTTGTATTTTTCCATTCTGCTTGTTGATTGGCTCATATTTCACCGTTTCAACCCTCCTGCAAGCAATGATCAGCTTGCAAGCTGTATTTGGACGAACAGTTCGTAGCGTTGTGTTTCGTATCCATTTCTTCTGAGGTCATTGTGTTGATAGTTTTACCTGATCTTGGATTTAGCTCCGGCAGCTTTGTTTGCGGGGGTTGTTTCTTTGTCTCGTTTATATCATGACTAAAAACATTTTGAAGATATAAATAAATGAATAAATGCATAAATAAGTAAATATTAAATAAATAAGATATGTGTATACATTGTGTTCATATTAACTGACATTAATAATACACACTCGCACATGCGTGCGCACGCACACACAATTTCATGCATTACATTACATTTCAAGTATACACACACATCTTTGAACAACATAAACTAGAAAAAAAGCCCTAAAATCAGTGAATATTAAATCATGTACTATGAGCATTTCTGAATAAAACAATGGTTGCCCAAAGATCACACCGCAGATTGATTTAACTATCCTTAGCTCAGCTGACAATCTGGAAAAAACTAAGATATCAGCTGATAGCTTTAGCTGTTCTTATAGCGTCTTAGCTTTCCCAACAGTCTTGACCATCCTCACATTTTTTTTTCTTTTAAAACAAGTTTTTACTACCCTGACATCTTATCTCACCCTAAAGTTTTTGCTCACGTTAAGTACGTAGTTCGCCCGACACTTATAGCTACTCTGCGGTCTAAGCTCACCTGAAGAACATAGGTTTAGCTCGCCTTATGTCTTATCTCAACTGAAAAAAAAAACCCACATAACCTGACAGTTTTAACTATGCTAAGTCTTAACCCAAGAGAAAAGCACAGTTTTACTGACAATTTTAGTTACCCTAAGGTCTTACTTCACCTGAAAAGCAAAGTTAATCTGACAGTGGTCTTAACTGAAAAATCACGGTTAACTTGACAGCTTTAACTACTCTGAGGTCATAACTGAACTATCCACATAGTTCATCAGACACCTAACCTGAGGTCTTATAGCCCAAACAACCCATCCTGTGGATCAGGAACTTCAAGCTGAAAAGGAATTTCCACCAACAGACGAAAGAGTGAAAGACTCATTCGCGATGTGAGAGAAATTCTGCCATCGCTACAAGCTGCTTATTGATACACCCTCGCTGCTTTGACTCAGTTGAAGAACATAGCTCACCGAACAGTTTTAGCTACCCTAAGGCCTTTGCTCAACTGAAGAACATAGCTCACCTGAAAGTTTTAGCTACCCTAAGGCCTTTGCTCAACTGAAGAACATAGCTCACCTGAAAGTTTTAGCTACCCTAAGGCCTTTGCTCAACTGAAGAACATAGCTCACCTGAAAGTTTTAGCTACCCTAAGGCCTTTGCTCAGCTGAAGAACATAGCTCACCTGAAAGTTTTAGCTACTTGAAGGCCATTACTCATTTGGAGAACGTAGTTCATTGGACAGCTTTAGCTACTCTAAGATGTGAACTCAAGTGAGGAACCTAGTTCACCTGAGGGTCTTTGCTCCTTGAGGCCCAGCTGGAGTGGTCTCAGGGACGTGGTCGATGAGGAACTGGTTGAGGTCGCCGTACTTCATGTACTCCACGATCATGCAGAGCGGCTCCTCATGGGTGCAGATGCCGATGACACGGACAATGTTAGGATCCTTCAGCTGGGACATGATCTTGATCTCCTTATGGAAGTCCGCTCTGAGACCACACGCCATGTGGGAGACGGGTAAACTTGCGTGTATGTGTGTGTGTGTGTGTGTGTGTGTGTGTGTGTGTGTGTGTGTGTGTGTGTGTGTGTGTGTGTGTGTTCAGTTCAGTTCAGTTCAGAGATTTGTTTAATGTCTTTTCATCGCCAGATGATATTAGACACTTGTTAAAAAAATCGCCAACCTTTTACTCACTCAACGTACCTAGTTCTTTCAAACCCACATCTGATATATGCATATTTACACAAGTGAAATACCCTAGTGGTACACAAAGTTGCGATCTTTATAAAAAAAAACTTGCAACCTGTGACTGCGACTTAACCATGGCAATTTCAGCAACACATGAACCATATAAGACACTATTGACATTATCAAAGTTATTCATCTCAATACCTTCCTCCTGATAGAGCGAGGTCAACACTGAGCACTCAAACAAAAGATGACGTACGGAAATGTTTTCTCCGCAGACACAAGTAATACCATGAGAATATTTAGTGTTCCAGGTATTCAGCCTTATTTTATGAATTAATCTAACAATGTGCCTAGGGCACGATGGTAAAGTAGCCACTTCTTTATAAAAATTCTGCTTATGTGTGTACTTTTCCCATAATTTGGATGAATTCACAAGAGGACAAATCTAAGGGATTTTTGTTTAAAATTTCAGCATTTCTATTTGCTCCTTCTTTTGCAAGACTGTCTGCTATTTCATTCCACTTTATACCACAGTGAGATGGGACCCAACAAAAATCAATTCGTATACCTAGAGTTATGAAAGAATGCAATACATGCTTTATTTCAAAAAGCAAATCTTTTCTAGCTTTGCAGTCCCAACGCTCTAGTGATTGTAAAACAGATTTGGAATCAACACACACAGTAGGATTTTATATAAAGCAAATGGTGTATCATATATGTACATCAAAGCCTTCAGTACTGCATATAATTCTGAGGTATAAATTGGAAACCCCTTTCCTACATAACATGATTTCCTGACATTTAAGGTTGGTATTATAAAGCCAGAACCACTATCAGAGGATTCCATTACCGACCCATCTGTAAACACTTTTAAATGATTTGAATAGCTGTTTTCTAAATGTTCACGAACTTCAGTTGTTAAAATATTTACATTATCACTTTTCTTTAACAAAGTGTATTTGTAATCAAAAGAAGCATTTAGTGCTGCTCCCAAGGAGGCACTGAAGGTACCGCAGGAAATTTTGGTATAGCAGTAATATCAATATTACAATGTGACAAAGTCAGATGTGTAGTTTCTTATTGGTTGGATGTATGATATGTTTTTTGAACTCTTAGAAAAAGGTGTGTGTGTGTGAGTGTGTATGCGTGCGTGCGTGTGTGTGTGTGTGTGTGTGTGTGTGTGCGTGCGTGCGTGCGTGCGTGCGTGCGTGCGTGCGTGCGTGCGTGTGCGTGTGTGTGTGTGTGTGTGTGTGTGTGTGTGTGAGAGAGAGAGAGAGAGAGAGAGAGAGAGAGAGAGAGAGAGAGAGAGAGAGAGAGAGAGAGTGAGTGTGTGTGTGTGTGTGTGTGTGTGTTCGCGACTATGTGAGTGTGTGGGAGGGTGGTGGTGGCGTGTGTGTGTTTGTGTTCGCACATGCTATTGTGTCCATTGTTGTGCGACAGTGTGTGTAGGATCATGTGTGTGTGTGTGTGTGTGTGTGTGTGTGTGTGCGTGTGCGTGCGTGCGTGCGTGTGTGTGTGTGTGTGTGTGTGTGTGTGTGTGTGTGTGCGGACTCCCGTCTGGGAGGTCGTGGGCTCGAATCCCATCAGAGTCATGTGGGTTTTTCCTGCCCCGACCGGCTCCTACCCAGAGTTGAGTTTGCTACGGGCTCAGTTGGGAAGACGGGACCACACAGTCGAGTTTCATCCACTTAATGGATGCGTTTCTGAGAGTGTTGCTCAAATTTCCTGACCAACACTGCAGGTGCCTGTATCTCTCGGGCCTGGTTGACGCCGGGATATATTATGAAAGGAAGCGTAGAGTACAGCCCTGTCATGTAGTCTCAGACCGAAATGGAAATCCGTAGCATCATCTTAATCATCCTCATTCTCATCATCGATCAGATCAGCATAAAAAAAAAGTCTCAAGTTCTGTGGCCCTTCATGCCCTGCTCTCATGGTGACCTCAGTTTCGATGTTCTCTCCCGCGTCTGTGGCCTTGGTTTGGTTCCGTTGGGGTCACCGGTATCGGCGAGTCCATGGGGGCTGTCGTTGGACGGACGTGGTGGCGCCCTCCGGGGGGAGAGCTCACTCACGCCGGCTCCGCGACTAAGCAATTATTGTCGTCAGTAGGGGGCTTAGTAGGTGGTGTCCTGCGTATGTTAGATCAGAACAGGCGCCACTGAACACCACCGAAGTGACTCGGCAGCAGTGCAGTGTCTCCTCCGGTGGGTTGCCTCTTGACGACTTGACATTGACTGCTCCCTGTGGATTGCCGTGCCGGGGCTGCGGCGGGGCCGACCGGGCTGTAGCTGTGGACAGGGTCGGAATGAGCGGCGTGGGTGCACTGCCTCTGAGGTGGTGCAGAGGTTGGGACAGAAAAAAAAAAAATGTGTGTGTGTGTGTGTGTGTGTGTGTGTGTGTGTGTGTGTGTGTGTGTGTGTGTGTGTGTGTGCGTATGCGTAGGTGCGAGTCAATATGAATCCTTGTTTGTAGATGCATTGTACGTGTTGCAATATTCATCTTCTTATCGGTTTCGTTTATGTTTTCTTTAACCGCTCGCCTGAAAACTTGAGGCCAACGATCTTTGTCTTACCATGCACCTGCTCTATGGAATAGTCTCCCTTCTTCTCTGCGTAACACGGACTCTTTAGAGACTTTTAAAACCTCTAAAGACATCTTTTCCCTCGGACTGATTAATGATATTCACTTACCACTGTGCACGTGTTTGCTGATGTTGAACGCGCTCGTCTGTCTGTCTGTGTTTTTTTTTTTTTTTTTCCGGCGGTGTGTGTGTGTATGGTGTGTGTGTGTGTGTGTGTGTGTGTGTGTGTGTGTGTGTGTGTGTGTGTGTGTGTGTGATTAGAATTATAATTTTATCATTTTTTTCTGTAATATGCGCTTTGAGCTCTCACGAGGTAAAGCGCCCTATAAATATCCTTTTACATCACACAATAAAAGGGAACAGAATATTCTTAAACATAATTATGCTTGTGCTATATCCGAATGTTCCATCAGTACGTATGTACCTGGCACGGTCATCCGCACTGGGGCGCAGCATCTTCACGGCAACGAGCATGCTGGTGCGAGACATAGTCCGTGTGTGAGAGAATTCGTCTGGCAGGAATTCGTTTACACGCAACGCCTCGCACAAGTGCACCTGTAACCGAAAGCAAGCCAAGTCATGCCCAGCCGACCACGCACTCCACAGCAAGTATCAGAACAAGTTAAAAATAGAACAATCTATAGATTAAAACGCCGAGATTGAAATTTGAAATTCAAGCCAAAATACACACAGATATATGAAATAAGCCGCAAAGTGGCGTTTATTTTCATTCACAATACAAAACACACATTTTCGACAAATGACTTCTTCAGATGTTGCAATCAAAAGATCACAAAATACTTGGAAAACTTTTATCTAAAACAAGGTGTACCCTTTTAACCACTGTCACTACTACAACATCAGTGTAGACTGAGAGTGACAGTGATGAATTAAAACATTATGCATGAACCAGCCAATGGGTGTATGGCTCTTCTGTGATTTGATCTGTAGATCGGCTCCAGAGTTTGCTAGTGTGTGTGTGTGTGTGTGTGTGTGTGTGTGTGTGTGTGTGTGTGAGAGAGAGAGATTCAGATTCAGATTCAGATGGTTTACTGACGTAAAGCATTTGCTCATATCACAATGGATTTGTTACATCATTCGTGTCGGACATTGCAGACTCTAACGTTAATTTGAAAGCGACACAGACACAATAAACACTTACAAAAAGAATAACTACAAAACGCGCGCGGGCGCGCGTACGTACACACACACACACACACACACACACACACACACACACACACACACACACACATGCGCACACACACAATGCGCGAGCATGCGCGCGCACATACACGCACAATCTCTCTCTCTCTCTCTCTCTCTCTCTCTCTCTCTCTCTCTCTCTCCCCCCCCCACCCCCCTCCCCCCCCCCACATGCTAACCAGCCGACAGAAAGGCATGCACGTACACAGTAAAGATATTGAATACATGGCCATCAGCCCAGGTAGAATAAAGAGAAAAAAGCAATTAACTCACGAAATTTGACTACCTAATCTTAATTTCATACTATGATAAATAAAACGAGCAATATCATTCATAAAGTTCCTGCTATTCAGAATTGATAATTCCTTTGACGAATTTTGAGTCAGGTGACGTGGGATATATTTTGTTCTCAGTTGTACAGTACGCTGACAGTAGAACAGAAAATGAAATTCATCATCCGGCTGAACGTTGCATAACGGGCAACGTAAGTCCATGGAAAGATCTGGGTAATAGCGGATTTATGAGTTGTAATATCTGTAATACCAGTCTGAATCGTATGAAGATATCCCTTAATGCCTTATTTCTGATACACTCGAAAATACGCTTCTAATGACAACTCGGATTTAAACGTTTTGTATATGGAATATCTGTCATGTTCCTGGAGCCTACTGCACCATCCTTGTTTCCAACAATCAGTTAAACGTTCCTTGAAAAGTCTTAGGAACCAAGGCGCATTTTCCACACCTCCATTAAGCCACACACATAACCAAAACCGTATATCGTAAGCAGCTTGCGGATATCTGATACCCAGCACGTTTTGTTATTGCTGTCTAGATTTAAAAGCATATTGTAAGCTTTCTTGGGCAGTCTTTCATTGTTCATTCTTGTGAGGCGGATCCAAAATCGGACAGCGTTTGTTTTTGCGTCTATACTTATTGGTACTCTACCTGTTTCCCCATACACCATGTCATTTGGTGTTCTGGGCGCCACATTTAATAATTTTTTCAACGCAAATGTATGAGCCTTTTCGATATGCATTTGCTCTAACATTCCCCAGATTTCAGATCCATAGAGTAAGATAGGTTTTATCTGGGCATCAAACAATTTAAAGAAAATGTAGGGGGAAACATCTCCTAACTTCCATAACGTTTTAAGTATTTCTACAATACCTAGTTTTGCCTTTGCTGTCTGTTTTTGCATGGCGAGTGAGAATCTTAAACGAGTAGTCAGCCATACGCCTAGATATTTGTACGAGTTTACCACTTCCATTTTAGATTTACCGTAAAAACCATTTTTCATGGCGAGGTATATAGCCCCCATTTCTAAACACCACAATATTGGATTTCTCTAGGTTAACCGAAAGATCAAGAGAATCTGCATTTTTCCTCAGTAAATCTAATTGCAGTTGTAGGCCCCCTTTACTGTGTATGAAAGCAAAGCAACATCGTCTGCAAAAAGAATAATAAATAGTTCAACGATGTCAGGATGTAGCTGAACACCGTGTTTACCGTTGTGGATTATGTCAAGTGATAGTTCATTTATCATGATTGAGAATAACAGAGGACTTGTAATTTCACCCTGTTTTAAGCCTTTCTGACAGAAAAAGAAATCAGTCAGACCTGCACCACTACCGCATCTAACACACGCTTTTTTTTTTCATTTTTTACCACCTTGTACATGCTTTGAATAGCACTTAACATTTTACCCGATATTCCGTTCTTCAACATGATAGGCCATAACTTAGCATGGGAAATAAGATCAAAACGCCTTCCTAAAATCAATGAAAGCGACGTAAAGTTTTTTGTTACACGCTAGATGTTTTTGAATAGCAGCAAAAAGTGTAAAGACATGATCAATAGTGCAATGGTCCTTTCTAAATCCGGCTTGTTCCTCGCCAATGATTCCTTTATCTTCGATCCAGTCTACCAGGCGTTTATTTAAAATATAGCTGTATAGTTTACTACATACATTCAAAAGAGAGATCCCTCTGTAATTGTTGGGATCATGAGGATTTCCACGTTTATACAGAGGTTGAATAATAGTTTCTGTCCATGAATCTGGGTACTGTCCTGAAGTAAAATAAAAGTTGAATAATTCTTCTAAATAAGGCAGTATCCATGTGTACGAATAAATGAATACCTCAGGAATTAGTCCATCTGGACCACCGCCTTATTGCTTTTTAAATGTTTGATTGAATCGATGATTTCTTCGCGGGGGTAACCGAGTTCAAGCTATTTATTACTTGGTGTTCAACATTATTATTCTCCTCACACAACAATCGATGGTTGTGGCTGTAATGTTGCTTCAAAAACATTCGCAAAATGATTTCGCCAGTCTTTCCTTCGAAATGTCCCCCAATGCATTCTTTTGCGTATGTCTGACATTTTTAAGAGTAGTCCAAAACACTTTGGAGTCGTTGTTGTAGCATTCAATAATTTGTCTCTAAGACCAGTTTTATACATATCAGACTTAGCTTTCAGTAAATCATCGTAGCATTTCTTCTGTTCCAAGTACTCATTTAAATTTGCTATGGATCGCTCATGTCTGAAGATTCTTAGGGAACTTTTACGGACGCTTTTGTTGTCCTGCATTCTTTGTCAAACCATACTTGCTTTTTTCGGGAAGCCACCAAATTTTAGTTGTTTTAACATACATTCTGAAGCCAATGTCAAAGTATCATTGAACACAGCAATAGACACATTGACATCTACACTTATCATTCGTTTGGCTTCCCCCAAAGCAGTTATGGAATTGGGTCCGATTAGACTGTCCTTAAACACATCGTAGTAGTCAGGATTCCAAACAAGTTTTTGCACACATAAACTGTCTTTTCTTTCAATCTTTCCATAACCATTACACCTCAAGGTTAAAACAAATGGCATATGTTGAGAATCAATTCTTTCATCAACGAGCATGTCTTGTATGGCATACGTAAATGATGTGAGATGGCAAAATAATCTATCACACTACAACCATTATTTGAGATGAACGTGAATTTACCCGACCTATCCCCTTTAGTTGTGCCGTTTACAATGAATAGATTAAACTGTGCACCCAATTCAAGAGGAAAAGTCTACCATGATAATTAAGTTCTCTGTGTCTTCTGAACTTCTCGAGGCTGACTCTACATAGTTGGAATCTTGATGCGTTTCTAGAAAATATTGAACATCGTTTACATGGTAGGGTTGTACATTTCCAGTTCGGGCATTTAGATCACCACATATAATGAACGGAACGTCTCCAAATTTTTTGATGATACATTCAACATGCATGATTCTACAGCTGAAATGCCGTTTTCAAAACGTGAAATATTATATATAGGAGACTGTGGCGGCGCTGCATAAACAGCAATCAGAAAGACATCTGATGTTGACTTAAATAAACGTTTGGACAGTTTTAACAACACAATGTTTCGGTTTCACAGACAATTCTTGTAACTTGCTGATCTAGATCTTTCCTAACAAGTAGCGTCACACCCACCTGATTTGCGGCCTGCTTTAGAAAGCCTAACTGCTGGACTGCTGTACTGAGTAAACCTGGTTAAAACATCAACGTAAAGATTTCTGCAGTAAAGGTTTCTAGAAGACAAACAAAATCAAATCTGCTAATATACAAAATAAAGTCGGAATCATTTAACTTGGAGGTGATGCCACAAACATTATAAGAAAGGAATGTCAGAGTTTCAGTTGTATGAAGCGTGCCTGGGCTTTGGCCGAATCCCTATTGTCCAGTTTTGTTCGTCCCTTTAATTCGGGTTGAAAACCGTGTACCGGTTGTTTGGGCCTTCTTTGGTCCGAAATTGCGTGGCTGCTTGGTTACCCATGACCGAATGGTATTCACGGTGGGTTTTGAATTTTTGTTCCGTGCAGCAGAAGTGTCTCTGGTCTGTCTGGATGGCTGGGATGTAGATCTTCTAGAGTCCTCGTTTTCTTTGGGTGTTTCGGGTCGAGTCGGAGTGCGTCT
>JADBJO010012589.1:35000-42500 GCA_016801955.1 Conus betulinus | reverse complement strand
AAAAGGCAGAAAAATTGAAAATAAGGCATCATCATCTTCCTCAGAGAAAGGCAGCCAACCGAAAAAAAAAAAAAAAAAGAAAGAAAGAAAGAAAGACGCATTTCATCTCCAATACAGAAAGGTACCAAAATGGAAAAAAAAAAACGTATTATTTCATATTTCTTAGAGAAAGGCAGCAAAATGGAAAAAAAAAAAAAAAAAAAACCCAGCATTTCATCATCCTAGAGAAAGGCAGCAAACTCGGAAAAGAAACGCATTTCACTCTCTTAGAGAAAGGCAGCAAAATGAAAAAAACCCGCATTTTATCGTCCTTAGAGAAATGCAGAAAAAAAATGGGGGGGAAAAGCATTCATCTTCCATAAAGAAAGCAGCAAACGGAAGAAAAAAAGAAGAGAAGAAGAAGAAGTAGAAAAACGCATTTCATTTTCATTACAGAAAGACAGCAAAATGGGGCGGAAAATCGCATTTCATCTTCCTTAGAGAAAGGCAGCAAAATGGAAAATAAAAACGCATTAACATTTTCATCTTCCTTAGAGAAAGGCAGCCAACCGAAAAGAAAAAGAAGAAAAAACGCATTTCATCTTCATTACAGAAAGGTACCAAAATGAAAAAAAAAAAAATCTGTATTTCATCTTTCTTAGAAAAAGACCGCAAAATGAAAAAAAAAAAAAAAGAAAAAAAAACGCATTTCCCTCTTCCTGACAGAAAGGCAGCAAAATGAAAAAAAAAAAAAAAAAAATTCGATCTTCCTTACAGAAAGACAGACAGAACAATGAAAAAAAAAACAAAAAAAAAACACGGATTTATCCTTCCCTTGGGAAAGGCAGAAAAATGGGGAAAAAAAAAACAATCCAAAAAAACGCATTTCATCTTCCTTAGAGAAAGGCAGCAAAATGGGAAGAAAAAAAAAAAACTGCGTTTTATCTTCCTGTGACATATTACAGAAGGGACATGTCAGTTCTTGTTAATTCAAGACACTATCCTTAAAGCGATAGCAAGTAATATTGAGGAAGCCAAATGTACACTACATAATGTGCATTTACAGTACTAATATATCTTCTCATAGCCTTTTTCAGTGTAGGGTTCTGTTATATGTTGTTTGTTGTTGTTTTTTTAACTTATTTATGCAAATTTGTCACTGCTTTACATATGCGTATGTCAGTCCTGCCGTCTGCAATAGGTCTCTCTTTGTGTTAGAACATTTAAAAGTAATTAGGGTACTTTCAACTCTTTGGCTGTCCTAAACAGAGAAGCCACAGGAACTGAAGCATCTACGACTATGGGTAGCCCATGTGATTGCTCACTATCTTATAAACTGTAAAAATTACCTTGGTATCTGGTTATTTTCAGTCAACTCTGATATATTTCAAAAACGAATTAAAGGTAAATCTGATTCCTTCCAGGTTCATTATATAAACGGACTCGTTTAGTGCTCGATTGTCATATTTTTTTTTTCATATAACATGCAAAGACAAATGTACATTCTCTTTTACTTTCTCTATAAAAACAAACAAACAACATTTTTTTTTCATAACATACAGATACAAATGTACATTCTCTTTTACTTTCTCTATAAAAACAACAAAACATGCATTTTACTCCACGCTGTAGAGAAAAAAAAAAACAACAGCAACAATACCAACAACAGAAAAAACGTGCTGCGAATCAGTTTGTATTACGAAATGAAGTATTACTATAAATGTGTGAGAGAGAGAGAGAGAGAGAGAGAGAGAGAGAGAGAGAGAGAGACGCTTGACGCGCGCGAATGCGCCGCGCCTTTTATTATGAGGCCCCCGGCCTGTCCATATCAGTGTGTACAAAACAAGTGGCAAATACAATTAATTATGTATCCAATCAATCCATGTGTTCCTATTGAGTGTTCGAGGTTTATGCAAATTTATATTTTCCCATTTTACCCTTGTCATTGATTCTCTCATAGATCCTTTCCCCAATCAGTGTAAGGTAAGTTTGTAACAGACTAGACAATTCGTTTTCTATTTTGTATCATGTACATTTTCCTTCATACCCCAACTACCCATCAACGTGCTAGTTGTTCATACTTATACTATTGATGTTTTGTTTCTTATATTTCTGTTTTCTCTCAACTGTGCTTATCCTTTATACTGCCTATATACAAGATTCTCTATGTTTTAATGCATAATATGTAAACATGGCCACGTTCCTGGTTTTTTCTGTATTGTTATTTTGTTCTAAACGTTTGTATAGTGATTATGCCACGTTTTTAAAGTGCTTCAGTATGTATTTTCCCTTGGTTGCCTATAGCATGGACATACTTTTTAAGGAAATGCAGTTCTGTTTCTTTCTGCTGGGCAAAAAGGACAAGTTGTCATCGCTTCATTGTCTATGTACTTTTTATTTGTGTGTAATTTGTTAGTTCCTAGGCGTAGTCTGGTTAATGCTTTTCTGAATTCTGCTATTGTAATACTGTATAGGTATTCCTCAGGCTGGTGTGTTGATTTGAAGGAATAGTATGTATTAAACCTCTCACTATTACTTATCTTATCATGCCAGTATTGTTTTATAGCAATCAGTGATTCTTTGTTTTAATGTTCGTAGAAACCTGTCCTCGTCACCTACTCCTTCGTTTAACCAGACTACTGAAAAACCATACATGTCGAGGCAGCGTTTTATGTCTCTTGCCCAGTTTGGAGTCTTAACATTTTTCGGCCTTCTCTCTTTCATACGCCTGTTGGGGTATTCTATTTGGAGACATCTTTAGCAACTTGAGCCAGTATCTTACCGCTCGTACAGTGCTAGCTACATAAATGGGATATCTACCTAGTGCTCCATATACTAAGTTATTCGGTGTTTTCTCTGCAACCCCAAAATATTTTTTACAAGCGAATAGGTGAACGCTCTTTGTAGCTTTATACCAATCATACCCCATGTTTCTGCTGCGTATAGAAGTAATGGTTTCACTTGTGAATCAAATAATTTGAAGTAAATAGTCATATCTAGATGTCCCAGACTATGCACTGTTTTCATTATTTCTATTGTATTGTTTTCCCTTTAGCTCTGCCTGCATATTCTGAAAGTGAAATGTCTACTGATAGCTTCGTTGTTAGTGTAAATCCTAGGTACTTATAGCTATTAACCACTTGTATCTCTTGCCCTTCGTAAAACCATTTTTTCTTTTTTTGCATAAGTACCTGCCTTTTCTAAACCATGATCTTTGTTTTTTTGTAGATTTACTGTTAGACCTATTGTATCTGAGGCTTCCTGCAGTTCTTCAGCTGATTTTGTAGCCCTGCTGGTGTTAACGAAATTAAGGCAATATTGTCTAAGAACAGCAGCGTAAAAATTTTCTTCGGCTCCTGCTAAAAATTAATACCCATGTTTTCCTTTCTTTTTGTACCTCTACCTGCTACCTTCCGTTATCAAAAGTGAGAAAATTAGAGGAATTAATAAACAGCCCTGCTTTACTCCTGCTGAACATTTTAAAAAATCTGTTTTTTCGGGGCCGTGTCTGACACAGGCTTGTACTGTTTCATAAATCCCTTTTAAGATATTTAACATTTTGGTGGAGATTTTATGCTTCTTTAGAATTTCCCATGATCTCACCCTATTTACCCGTATCGAACGCTTTTTGGTAGTCGATAGTCGATGAATGCCATATATAGTTTGCTTCCACGTCTGCCATATAGGCAGTTCGACACCATGTTAGTTAGGGTGAAAATGTGGTCAATTGTAGAGTATCCCTTTCTGAATCCTGCTTGTTCTATACTGATTTTATTTTCTTCTTCCCGCCCATTGTATATTCTTTTACTTAATATGGCTGTATATATTTACTTATTATACTTAGTAATGAAATTCCTCTGTAATTCCCTGGGTTATGCTTATCCCGCTTTTTTGTGAAGAGGTATGATTACCGCTTGTGCCCATTCTATGGGAAAATAGCTATTAAGAAATATAGTGTTGAACAACTTTGTCAAGTACGGTATTATTACGTTATCGATAGTCTGTAGAAATTCTGGGGGGATTTCATCTCTTCCTGCTGATCTGCCTGATTTTAGTCTTGTTAATGCTAATTTTATTTCTTGTTCCGTTATTACTCCATCTAAGTCCTGCACTATAACTTCTTCTCGATTATTGATACTTCTATTTTCATTTTCCCCTCTGTGTCCAGCATTGTTTGGGGGTTCAATATGTTCTCAAAATGCTCTTTCCACCGGTTAGAGGTAATGTGTGGTAGCTTGTTTTTCTTTCTCCTTATCTTCGTTATTGTACTCCAGAACTTTTGACTGTCTTTTGAACTTTGCGTAAGTGTGTCATAAATTTTGATTTCTATATAATTTTTTTTTCTTTACTCTGATTCTTTTTTTTTTTTTTTTTTTTTTGGTAGAACTCTCTTTTGTTTCTATATTCTACTTCCCTTTCTTCATATTTATTTGGATTCTTCCCTTTATCTGTAAATCTAAGTTTATTTAGGGCTTGTCTGGCTTCTTTTCTTTTTCTGCTTACAATCGTCATCATACCATCCATTTTATTGATTTACTTCTCCCCCCTGTCCCTATTGTTTTGTACATACATCCTCCTGCCTCTTTCAATAATGTATTGAAATTTTCTGTACTTGCGTCTACATCTTGCTCCACCTCTCCTGTTATCTGTTCTAGCCTTCTTTGTGCTACTTCTGTTTCAGAAACGCTGTGTATATTCCTATGATTTACTTGAGTCCCATCTAATTATGTTTACAAATTTCCTCTCTTGTTTCTCTAGCTGTGTACTCTGTAGCTCTAATATGATAGGCATATGGTGAGATTGAATTCTTTCTCCTACAGCACATGTTTTTTTACCACCTCAAGCAGCTCTGGCGAGCATACATAGAGGTCTGTAGTGCCATGGCCCTCTTTCCGAGAGGAATGTATACGCATCGTCGAAATTTTCCATTTAGGGGGGGGTCAGAGTGAAACTCGCACATAGTCCAATTAATTTTTTTTGCCGAAGTTGTTGATTATTGGGTCCTTGGACTTGCGTGCCATATACATTCTGGTCGTTGTCGTAAAATAACATCATTTTCATCCTCATCAAACCCCACTCCCCAATTCGTGCATTTAAATCCACACCGATAATGTACAAACATTCGTTTCCTTGCTGCATCTGCGTACATATGTATTGTTCAATCATTTCCAGTGTACATGAAAAATTTTTTATCAACATAAAACCTGCTGCTATCTACTGGATGAACATATACACCGAAAAATAATATATCGTTCTCACACTGCAATAGATTTCTGCTCACTTTCACACATTCTGCATTGTCAATATTAGTTTTTAGCAGTTGAATATGATTATGATCTGTTAACTTTTTAGTCACTAATAGTAAAGTACCTCCTGAAGGCCTACCCATCCGTGTATACTTTATCACTGGCCAATACATATGCAGAAAATCACGAAACTTTACATCGAAATCAAAATCCTTTCACGTAAATGTTTCTGACAAACAACAAAAGTCAAAGGCAGTGACAAATTCAATGAAATCAGGGTCCGATCATTTCTCAGCCAACCCTTCCACATTCCAACATAAAAAGCCTCTCCCGTCACTTCCTCTTCTTCCCTCGCTCTCTCACTCTCACCCTCGCTCCATCTCATTTTTGGTCTCAACCCTCCTCCAGGTCCCTCACTCTTGCAGCTCTCTTCTCATCTTCTGTCTGGTCTCACCTCTCTCTCTCTCCCTCACTCTCTCCTCTCTCTCTCCTCACTCTCTCATTCTCTCTCTCTCTCTCTCTCTCTCTCTCTCTCTCTCTCCTCTCTCTCCTCTCTGGCCTCCATCCTCTCTCCTCTCTTCTACTCTCCCCTTTTGGATCTGTTTTTGACCACACTTGCTTGGACCTCATCGTCCGCCTTCATTGTTAGTTTGACCCGCCTTTTGTCTTTTTTTTTTTTTGGTATTCTTGGAGTGTGTTTTTTCCTTCTAGCCGTCTGTTTGAAGTAACTGTATTGTTTTGCATTTGATCGTGATGCCTGTTTCTTTATGGTTTGTGCATTTTGTGCTCTTTTTCCTTTCGCAACGTCTCTCATTCTGCCTTCTCTCTCCTTCTCTTCCTCTGTCTTCCTACTGCTACGTGTGTGTATTATATCCTTTAGCGAGGTTTGTCGCATATTGAGTTTCGTGTGTGTTTCATCATCATCTGACTGTTTCCTTCCCTCCCCCCCCTCCCTCCCTCCCCCTCCCCCCCCCCCCCCCCCCCCCCTCCCCCCCCCCCCCCCCCCCCCCACGCCTCCTCTCGTCCTCTTTTCTTCTGACTATCCCTCTATCACTGTGTATACCCTGTGTGTGATCAGTGGTGTCGTGACACGAGTCCCTGCGCTCCCTCTCGATCAGTAGCGCTCCCCCTCTCTCTCTCTTATTATGTGTGTGACAGTCACCTGTTGCGAGTAAGGCACACCCCATCGATCGATGGCTGCTCACACTTGTGCCTTCTGACTCGCATTGTGAGCTTGCAACTGGCTCTGACCCTAAGTACCCTCCTAGGTCTCCCTGACCGTGTGCCCTACCGATCGATATCGACTGTACACATGTCACACTCCCTCTGCGCCCTGTGTCCCTTTGCCCTTTTCTAGCTCTTGTCATCTCCCCCATACTCTGTGGTAGGCTTTCCCCACTCACTCATCGTCACACTTGCCCATACGTGCATTTCATTTCCCTCATCCACACCGTCCTTTTCCTCTCTTTCTTCACTGGTCTTTCCATCCTATTCACTCAGTCTATCACCTTCTTCTACTTCTTCCTGCGCTCCTTTCCTCTTTTTTTGCTCGCTGATCATATTCTCTTACGTTTTCATGCTCACTTTCCAGAATCGTCTGCATCCTCATGCCTTTGTCTTTCGCGCTCGCACTCGCTCCCCCCCGCCCCCCCCCCCCCCTCCTCCACACATCTCCACCCTCCTCCTCCCCCCCCTCGCCCCCACATTCTCTTCCCCTCCCCCCCCCCCTCGTTTCCCTCACTCTCACTCCCCTCTTCCATCCCTCTTCCCCCCATCTCCCTGTCCTTTTCCCCTTGCACTCATGCGCCCCTCTGTACCCCTCCCCTCCCACACCCACATTCTCCCCCCCCCTGTTCGCACTCTCCACCCCAAACCTCCCCCCCCCACCCCCCCCTTGTCCATGCCCTCCCCTTGTCCCTGGCACTTCCCCCTCCCCCCCTCAACTCCCCCATAATCCCCATTTTCCCCCCCTCCCCCAGTCCATCCACCCTGCTCCATCCCCTAGTTCCCTCCATCTCTCTCCGTCCCTCTCCCTATCCTCTCCGCGGCCCCCTCCATCCATATTGTCCAGCCAGACTTGTCCCCCCCTCCCATCACACGGCCACTCCCAGCCTGGTGCTCTCTGTTATGCCACCTGTGTTGCGGTTCATACTGTCCTGATGGCACACTGTCTTTGTCCTTCACTCGTAGCTGCCCCCCTCTGTAGTAGCCTACTTTTCCTTGGGCCCGTAATGTTCTCAGGGTTTCAGTCTGGCGTCTTGTTCTGTCTCGTATC
>JADBJO010012589.1:12500-25000 GCA_016801955.1 Conus betulinus | reverse complement strand
GAGTTTTTTTTTTTTCTTATGACAAAGTCAAACAGTCCTATTGGTTCGGCAAGTCTGTGGGTGCTCCATTCAGTTTCTTCCCGTTCCAACATGGATTATCGACCTAATTCCATCACCCACCGACCCCTTACTAAATAAACACACTCGCACGTGCTCACTCATTAAGGCACGCTCACACACTACACTGAAGGACGACAGTATGCACACATTTCATTACATGACAAGTCATCAGCAAAAAAAAAAAAAAAAAAAAAAAAATATATATATATATATATTGAATTATAAAGAAAGCTTGCTCTTATGTCTCAGATTGTAGAAATAGGGGGGTGATAAGCCTTCATATCTGCAGTGGTAGATGATTCTGCCTAACTGACAGTATGTGCTTGAGTGGGTGAATGGGGAATAATAAATGCTTCTCAAAATGAACCTTCAGCAAGCTTATAGTCTCCGAAGTGGGAGACCATCTCCAATGGGGAGGAGGAAGCTCACTAACATATAACTCCTGGTCAGATACCGGTATTTCGAAACCTGATTGTTTCTCCTCAGTGACCGCGGAAAGTGGTAATTTGACTCCTCCTCTGCCTTTTCGGTTTTGAAGAGAATGCTATACCAGAAAAAAAAACGCTGGTGTGCAATACCGTAGTATGTTTGTTGAGTTATATTTTCTACTTTTCACAAGAAAAAAATGTAGTTTGTTTTGCTCTTTCATGATTTTCTTTTGCTTCTTAGGTGGCACTTTTGGTTAGTTTTTTGAAAACTCAACAAACATACTACGGTCATACTACATGTCATTCTGGCTCAGAATATCTTCCCCCTCCTGTCCCCCCCCCCCCCCCCCTCCGCCCCTTCCCACCCCGTCTCCGCCCCTGGCAGAGGTGGACGTCTGAATTTCTCGTTCCAGTATGGCAGAGTCGTGTTTTTTGGGGGGGTCATTGACACTTAAATCATGACCACGTAAATAACAGATTCTTGGCCTTCTCTCCACAGAAATACCTAGGAAGCGAAGCCAGAATTTGATTCGGACCCTGTATAACCATAACCTACAATTCCGAGCTTCTAACTCCATGTCATTCCATTGACGAAATGAACTGGGTTTTAAATGACCTAGAGAATATGAAATGCTCGGGTCACTTTCAACCCGGAAGTTTGACACAGCCTTTACCGTTTTCTACCCGGGGTTTGAAGTGCGTCTATACCCGGGAATACCCCACCCCCCAACCGAGAAACACGCTTTATTCAGCTAACAGGAGAAATACATATGCGCATAAAGTGAACAGTGCGCAGAGATTGTCACACATACATTAAACTGATAATACATAAATATTTCTAGCTATTGTGAAAAATAGAACAAAAAAAAAAAAAACACACAGGTATGAATACAAACTTAGGCACATAAAAACACAAGCATATACCAGTAATTTCCACGAATATGGAATTTAAACATAGCTGATAATGTCAATGATATGAACAGAAAAAACAACAATCACCATACATTGCTTTGATACATCATTTCAATTAACTTCAGGAGTTTACATTTTCACAAAGTTTTTTTCCCTTCTCTTTCCTTCTTCCTCCCTCCCCTCCCCCCTCCACCCCTCCTCCCTTCCCTTATTCTCAAACTTCACACTAAGTCTCATTCTCTCTTTAATCCCACTCCCCCTTCATATGTACACCCTTCCCTATCTTTTTTACAATGATTATGGATGGCTGACTATTTCTTGCCGGTTGTTACCTAGTATCGAGGAAACATTATGAAACAAAACAAACAAAAAAGAATAATACCAGGAGCATTTAGTTGAAATTGTTGTTTCTTATGTGTACCGCTTATATTTAATTGCTGAGTATGATTGACATAAATAAGTCAATATACATGTTTAAAAAAAAAAAAAAAGGACAACACCTTGGTTTTGTGACGAATTCCATTGTTTTTTCAGGCAAACTTTTAAAGAATTTGACCCAGGAATATTCTGGATGGGGTATATTATTCTGGCAAGGTAACTGACCTAGATAAAAAAAAAAAGAAGAAGAAGAAGAAGGGGAAGAGAAAGAGGACAGAAGGACGGTGGGGGGTGGGGGGGGGTGGGGGGTATTCTGATATTGCATTACAGTCATATCGACATCTCAGGGAAGGAGGAGAAGGGGGTGGGAGGAGGAGTGAGGGAAAATAGAATAGAGGAGTTAGCGGAGGAAAAAAAAAGGGAAGGTATAATGTATGATAGGGTTAGGAATGGGGGGGGGGGGGGGGGGGGGGGGGGGTAAAAACACACACACACACACACACACACACACACACATACAAATCCCATGCACATTTACAAATCAATGGGGAATTCTGGACGATTGGAGAGCCCTCCAAAGGGTAGGAGCTGGTATGGAGAGAGGATTGGGAGGGAGAACGGGGGTGGTTGCGCGCAGGGATGGGTGCAAGGGGTGTAGGGATAGGGAAGGGGGAGGGGAGCGGAGAACATAGCAGTAGGGAATTTTCATTTTTCATTTATTTATTTTTGAAAGAAAACGATCGCTACACGCATGCGCAAGGCAAGCATTTCTCTTCTCAAGTGCGAGAAAGGAGACTACACTTTAAACTGACTGCAGGGGGTATAGTTGTCCCCCTTTGCGTTTGCGGCTCGAGCCTTTCTTTCTTATTTCCACGATCTCTTTCACTCTTTCTTTCTTTCTTTCTTCTTTCTTTCTTTTTTCGTCAAAATTCGAAGGTTAAGGTAAGGTAATGTTGATTATAGCCCTGCCGACCGCAAAGGGCCATATCAGGGCTGTCACCGCGTTGAAGTCAACTCACAAGTCATTCATTCACACAACTCTTTAAAATACAGCAAAAAAAATCCACCTGAAATTTGGTTAAAAATCTTTCCACTATAGTTGGAACATCTCTGAATAAGGTTTTTTTTTTTTCATGGAATCTGCTGTAAAATGTTTGTGTCTCACATCATGCAAGTCCCAACACTCTAAAATGAAAATGTTTTATTGTGAGTGGCACATGACATGGAATGCACCACGGAGCTTCTTCACTCTTTAAAAGGTACGAATGAGTAAAATATGAATGGCCGGTGTGCAGCCGGCATAGAACTGTTCCTCCTTTGCGATCGCCTGAGGTAGATGATAGGAACTCTTTCAGGTTAGGTCTTGCCACAGGTCTCTGACATAATCATCAACTTTTGGTTTTTGATTTATATAGGGGATAGATATGTTAGTTTCCCTGTTCTGGCATTCTTGGCCAAACGAAGGAGTTGAGCCTGGCATATGGAACCGGTGAATTGTTTGCCTGGCATCCTCAGCATTATTCTTTCACACACACACACACACACACACACACACACACACACACACACACACACACACACACACACACACACCACACACACACACAGAGAGAGAGAGAGAGAGAGAGAGAGAGAGAGAGAGAGAGAGAGAGAGAGAGAGAGAGCTGTGCAGTTTGGTTTGTGTATTTTTGCTGTAAACGCTACTGGCTTACTGAAGATTACGCACCATGAATGTTCATTATTAGTAGTATTAGATAGAGAGACATACAGACGCGGGGGGAAGAGGGGACACACACACGACACACACACACACACACACACACACACACACACACACAGAGGGTGGAGTTCTGAAGCCGTAACACGACGAAGAATTCAACAGTTATTAACATATAAGAAAAAAAAAAAAACACCTGTTACGTCCAGTTTCACCCCCACCCCCCACAACCCCCCAAACGATCGCCCTCGCTCCACTCGACTTGGAAGCGTGACACTCGCGTGGTCATGTGCAACGAACCCTGTCGTGTCCACATCCACCCCACCTCACACTCACACACACACACACACACACACACACACACACTCCGCCCCCTCCTCCTACCACCTTTCTCTCCTTCTCCGTCCACGAAACGAACGTGTTAAAAAAAAAAACAAAAAAAAAAAAAAACCCAAGGGCATGCGAGTGAGACACATCCAACACACGTAGTATCCCTGGCGTTTGCATGTGTGATGTGACTGAGTAACGAGTGACAAAGAAAAGAGGTGTGGTGTGTGTATATAAAGACGCCCGTTTCGTGACAAAATTCTCCGAACAACAATACGCCGTTTTACTCTACTCTGTCGTTCGTTTCTACATGTACCTCCAACAAGTCAAAGAGAAAAAGTACAGGACTTATTTAGCTTATTCAAGTTTGTTTTTTTTTAACGAAAAAAAAAAAAAAAAGGCAACAACCTGATGATTATCAACAGGCAGCTCACTGCCTCAAAAGCCCTAACTGCACGGATTTTTCGTGGGTTTTCCTTTGCCGTTGCAACTTTTAACGCCTCGCTGCGATCAATCGATGAGAAGCGCCGTGCTGAGTGGTCCTTGTGTGTGTGCATTTTTAGTATCTCTCTTCGCCTCCTTTCCACACACACACACATTCGTCTGTACAGGGGCTACGTCGTATCACGAACGAATTCGACTGCGCTGCCAGCGAATTAAGTGAATAGTTGGACAGACTCACCAAGTTTGCTTCAAAAACAAAAAACAACAACTCGACGTATAAACTTCCAAGTTTTCGTGCAGCAGAATTGACTTTTGAGAGAAGTTCACACACAACACGCGATATTGGTTGAGGTTTGTCGTAACCTTGGCAATATTTCAAGTGTGGTTTTTTTTTGTTTGTTTGTTTTTTGGTGTGTGTGTGTTTGTTTCTTTTTGTGGTTTTGTTAGGATTTTGAAACAGCAGTTGTGTTTAGAATCTTCAGCTGCTTGAAGGTGGACACTTAGCGAAAGAAGAAGAGCCTTTGGAGTAAACCTAAGAATCACGATTTTTAGAACTGAGACTGCTTTTTTTTTAGTGTGTGTGTGTTTTTTTTTCTTCTTCTCTCCATCAGAAAGTGACTTGTCAGCGTGTTCAGTGTGACAGAGCCCACACGAGTTGTGACCAGGGGGCGACGACCATGGCGTCCGACACACAGGCCGACCTGGAGAGACTCAAAGTGGAGCTGGACCAGTTCTTCCTCATTGTCATGGGGATGATTGTCTACCGTAAGTCAGTCATGGGTGTTTGTTCTCGGTCTGTCTTGTCTGTTTTGTTTGTCTGCCTGTCTTTGTCTGTGTCTCTTTTTGTCTCTGTCTGTCTGTCTGTCTGTCTCTCTCTCTCTGGTAAAATAAAATTTCGTTCGTTCTCTCTCTCTCTCTCTCTCTCTCTCTCTCTCTCTCTCTCTCTCTCTCTCTCTCTCTCTCTCTTACTCCCTCCCTCCCTCTTCTGTCTGTCTCTCTTTCTCTCTCTCTCTCTGTCTCTTCCAGTCCTTTTTTTTTTAATGGCCATTTCCCTGGTCACCGGATTGTCGGAGAACAGGGAAGCGACTGGGGTCTTTCTTGCGGTCTCCGAGGAGGATGCTGACGGGGGCCTCATTAGGGGCCGAGAGGGATCCTTGCCCTGGCGGAGGGACGGCCTGTGCACCCCTGGCACGAGTTGCCGGACCTTCCCAGATAGATGCGAGTGACTGAGGTGCGACGATCTTGGGTTTCAATCGCTGGGCTGGGGGCGGCCCGGCGAATTTAGAGAAGGAAAGGACGTTGTCAGTCAGAGGGTGGGGACTCCCTCACAACAAGGTCTGGGCGCTACCGTTCCAGGGTGAACACATCGCACGATGAGGAGAAGGATTCTTCTTCCTCATCCTCACTCTGGGTGGTCGTGTTCCTGGACAGGTTGCGCAGAACCTTCGCCAGGAGGCAACTGAAGGGGAGCGTGAGGGTCCCGCCGTAGTTGGGTAGCCATCTACGTCCTAGAGTTGGGAGCGGTCAGGCTCCCCCTCCTCCGCTTCCAACACCAGGTCTCGCACCAACTTGTTCTCCTCCTCACGGACAACACGTCGGTAGCTTGCTATGTCAACAAAAGGAGGGGGGGCGGGGGGGGGGGGGGGGGGGGGGGGTTCGCTCCTGTCTCTCTTTCTCTGTCTGCCTCTCCCAGTCTTTTTTTTTTCTCCAGTTTTGTTGAAAAAGTCTCTGTTTGTGAGGGAACTATCCTAAAAGAGACACCGGTGTCATCGCCCAGTGTGACCCAGAATGAAAGTGAGCATGTACGGGATTTGAATGTGGATGACAACGAATGTGTTGAATCGGCTGACGAGAACTCTCGGTATGTTTCAACTTGGGAATGTGTGTCAAGTTCCGTACATGATGTTGGTGAACACAGGCGCTGGGAAAATGTAGTTAGCAACGAAAGTAACAAAACCAGATCATTATCTTTACTTCATTGGAATGTTAATGGACTGCTTTCTAAATTACAAAACTATGATTTTGTCTGATTTCTTCAGTCGTTTGATTTTATTTGTTTAGTTGAAACGTTTATTGATGAACTTAAAATCAACTATATTTTCTGGATGTAAAATGTTTTCTTTACCTGCATTAGAATTAACAGCTAAAGGGAGAAGATCAGGTGGAATCTTATGTCTCGTTAGAAATACATTTGTGCCACATGTCAGAGAGGTTGAAATAAAATCAAACATGACTGATTATATTCAATGTACCTCGGGTGTAAAACAGGGGATGTATGTAGTCCTGTTTTGTTCTCTCTTTTCATTAACGAGTTGACTTCAGAAGTTGTTAAAACTGGAAAACATGGTGCACACTTTATCTGTGATATTCTAGAGTGTTTATACTTCTTTTGGCTGACGATGTTGTTTCGATATCTAAAACTGTTATAGGCTTGCAAACTCAACTAAATAGACTGTTCCGATCTGCAACTTCACTCCAGTTAAAAGTCAACATGTTGAAAAGCAACATTATCGTGTTTAGAAAGGGTTGGTATTTAGGAATTAGAGAAAAGTGGACCGACGATGGAGTGGTGCTGCCTGTAGTTAACATGTGTAAATATTTGGGAATATATTTTTTTCAACAAAATTAAGCTTCACTTTTGCATGTAAAGATCTTGCAAAAAGAGCCAAGCGTGACTTACTCGGCAGTATGCAACAGCTATCAAAATTAGAAACACACATCTTTAAAACTATTTATGAAATTGTTTGACTCACAGGTACAGCCCATCGCACTGTATGGAGCTGAACTTTGGGGACTTTATGATTCTGCTGCTCATTTATTTATTTATTTATTTATTTGTGCCGAAGAAGTTTTTACGAGTGAGCATGCGAACACCTAACGATTTAATCTATGGCGAAGTAAATAGATATCCGATATATTTGAATTCTGCTATCAAGTGTATACACTACTGGCTAAAAATAACACAAATGGACATCTCAAGGTTGCCAAGGAAAGCATATAATATGTTATATGATTTGGATGCGAGAGGAAGAGTAAACTGGGTTTCAAATGTGAGGGTTAGATTATATGAACTTGGTTTTGGTTTCGTGTGGTTACAACAGGGTGTCGGAAATATGAATGATTTCCTTCGGATACTTCGGAATAGACTAATTGATTGCAGATGGCAAGAATGGTCATGTCGTATTCAAGAAAGCGATCGTTTTACTTTTTACAGACAGTTCAGAAGTGTACATTGTGTTCCATCATATCTATCAATTAAAATGGACAGTCATTTAAGATATATTCTGACAAAGTTCAGATGAGGTATTTCTGAACTTTTTGTTCCTTATTATCGTTTCAGGAAGCATAGCAAATGTGATCTTCTTTGTCCGCTTTGTAAAAAATGCCGAAGAAAATGATGTTTACTTTGTGTTCTGCTGTCCTATTTCCTATTTGAATGATCTGAGGAATCAATCAACTGATCAAAAATATTCTATGCATCCTTCTTTATTTCGACGCTCATTACTCATGGCATCCACAAACGAAGCCACCATAAAACGTTTGGCTGTTTTCTTGTACAAGGCATTTAGAATTAGAAGTATAGTATGCAGCAAAGAATTAATTGTTGTGTACTGTTTGATATTCAGTTAGTCGATTACCTGTTGCACTTTGTGATGGATATTTGATTGATTTGTTCCTGTTTCTTTTTCGAAAAGATTTGTCACATTACCCCCTTCATTATGGGCTAGGGCCTATATGAATAAAACATCCGTATCCGTATCTCTCCCAGTCTCTCCCTGTCTCAGTCTCTCCCCCCCCCCCCCCCCCCCCCCCCCCCCACCCCCCCACTCTCTCTCGCTTTCTTTCTTATGGTGTGGGTGGTGGTGGTGTGGTGGCGAGCGGGGGTGTGTGTGCGTGGCATGGGGAGAAGGGGTGGTGAGACTTTGGGAAAAATTCTTTCTCATTCTTTCTCTCCCCCCCCCCCCCTCTCTCTCTCTCTCTCTCTCTCTCTCGGAAGGGAGGGAGCGGGAAAGGGTGGCAGGGACAGAGGCGGAAGTGAGAGAAACTGAGAAAGATTCTTTTGACGCCTCCCCCCCCCCCCCCTCCCCATGCTTCAACAACATACACCAATGTATTCGCCCTGAATATTGATAGCCATAACACGCAAGACGAAGTATTCCGTTCAGTGTCACACAGTTTGAAAAACAAACATCACGTGGTAAAGGCTTCCAAATAAATCTCGGTTATTTATTGCTGAAACACTCAGAAACGGTGCCTTAACGGTGGCTATTGTTTCATCGAACCATCCATCTACGAATACCTACACATGTGTCTCCATCTGTCCTTCCCCCCCCCCCCCCCCCCCCCACCTCGCTGTCCAACATCCTCCATACATTCACAAGTACCTGTATGCACTCGCAGATACATTGAAGCAAACTGCAAAACAGGGACAAGCGAGCAGGCTTGAAGGTCAGGAAAGGGGATGCCCCCCCCCCCCCCCCCCCCCCTCCTCCCGCCCCTCGCACACGTCCTTTCTCCGTTCTGTAATAATAGCGTAATAAAAAAGAGGATACTGGGGGCAACTTGTATATACTTGTATAGTGCGGTCCCACGCAGGCTTTTCGGCTTTTTAGCAAACGTGTAAACGTTGAAATTGAATGAATGAGATTAGACATAGCGTGTATATGCTCATTTGGACCGCAGGAAGAAACTTACAAATCAGCGTTGTACGTCATTGAAAGTGGACGATTAAAAAAAAAAGTCCAACTTTTGAAATTAAGATTCAAGACCAAGGAAAAGAAGAGTGCTTATATCCACATCGCGAATCGAGTAAAAATGGGTCGTGCGCAAAATCATTGAAAAAGATCCTAAGCCTTTAATGCTTATGTAGCATGCGAAACAAAACAGAGAGGGGGGGTGGGGGGGGGGCACTTCTGACCTCATTAGGTCAGGCGAAAATTTGACTGGGAGTAATCAGTAGGAGGCGGGAGTCATGAACGAATTCTCCACAAGTTCATTTACCCTATGCATGTTGATCATCCACCTCGTTTCCCCAACAGTCAGATATCTGAAATAGTCATATGGGGGAAAGCAGGTTAATAATACATTTGCAAAACTTTAAATAGTTCAAAATCGCCATGCCCTGATGGAATACATTCTAGGTTGTAAGGCGGGGGTCGGTGGGTGTCGTACAGGGTCTGACTGTTTGCCCTGCTTCGCCATGCGCAATGTCAACTTTGAAGCACACACCTGGTGGTCTGCGCGGGCAACCGCTACGCACAGGCAATGGGCCGCCCGCAGAGAACAGTAACACAAGAAGCCGCTAGCACACGTAGTAACCTGAACGGGCAGCACGGCGAGTTGAACAACTCTTTGGAGGTGTGTGTAGTGACTCTGAGTGAAGATAATGTGTTGACGCTAGTACACTTCATGAGGTCTGGTGCCGGACGTCCCGCTCACTAGAGGAAAAGTGATGTACAACTCGATCACCCCTCCTTTCCAGGCGTAGTTGATCGCCGTGTAGCCACTGTCTGGTTCGCCAGGCTGTAAGGCTATTGCAATGGCCTCTCCTACATTACACTGCCCACAGCAACGCCTTCCCGTGGCGTCCTTGTTTCCACAAAGCTTGTCTTGGCGCGACCGAGTACCGGTGGTATAACTGGGCGGGCGGGCTGAGCCTGCAACCCTGGTTGCGAATCTGCCTAGGAGATGGAAAAACTCTTATCCCAAAACCCGGGTGGATGGGACCTGGCAGCCTTGGCAGGCCCACTCATCTAGGACAAGGAACAAGTCTGATGGTAAACTCACGAAGTGCCTAGGAGCGCTGGACAGACTGGGAGCGCGAAGACCCTGGGTCCACGGACGCCCCAGCATCCAGCATCCGTGCCCCGACCATTGGATGATGGCTCCGCTGCCTTGTGGACACCCTCGGGAGAAGGAAAGGCTATGGGAGTAAACCCAGAGAGAAAATCCGGAGTGGAGCCCCAAAGGCGGTTGGACGTCAACTTCTGACTTCTTTCCGGCAGCTCCTGCAGCCAGACCAGTGCCAAATGCCGTGCTCCGCACTCCTTTGGAGCCCACTGGCGAGGCCGAGAGGGGGACACTGATGTATGGGCAACACAGCATCTCCATATTTCTCGCCCAGGCTTGCGCCCAGGAGAGGTCACTCCAGCTTCACTGCTTCAGCGAAGAACCAACACAGGAGAGACAGCAGTTACGGGTTTTATAATTCCACACTCGATGGGCGCAGAGTAGGACGCCACGGGTTGTTTCCGACGGGTGGGAGGGATCATCGTGTCCCACTGGTCAGCTACCGCCCGCCTCAAGCTGGACAGTCCCCAGCCAGTAAGGTGCTGACTCGCCAAAGTGCCTGTTTCAATGGGTGCTTGGAGCTCAAATGTTTAGGCATGACAAGCAGACGGAAACATCGCACCCAGGCACTTCAAGAAAAAATCAAAGAAATTTCCAGCACATCGTTTTGCAAGTTAGAATGTGAGAACCATGTGCCCATGAATCTCAGATGACCTTGCACAGGTAAAAGACTCCAGGAAGACTGCTATCATAGACAGGGAGCTTACAAGACTCAGCGTGAGCATTGCAGCCCTCCAGATAACCAGGCTACCCTCTAGTGGCTCTCTCAGGGAAGAAAAGTACACGTTTTTCATGAAAGGGAAAGAACCCAATGAACCACGAATACATGGAGTTGGCTTTGCAGTAAAGAACAGCCTTCTGGCATCTTTGCTGACGATGCAGCGCTTGCCTCACACACTGAAGAGGCCCTGCAGAGACTCATGGACAGATTCACCGATCATGGAAAGAATTTGGACTCACGATCAGTCTGAAGAAGACCAACGTCAGCGCACAGGATGCAAGCCACGCACCATCTATCAGCATCAACGACTACACCCTGGAAGTGACTGAGAACTTCGGGTTGTCCGTCTCTGCCAGCCTGTCACTTGACATAGAGATCAACCGGCGGATAGGAAAAGCCGCAGCAACCTCGGCCAAGCTGTCCAAAAGGGTGTGGGACAAGAAGAAGCTCACAGAGAATACCAAGATGCGTGTCTATCAGGCCTGCATCCTCAGCACTCTCCTGTACGGCAGCGAGACATGGAAAACCTTCGTGAGGCAGGAACGCCGTCGGAACACTTCCACATGCGCTGCCTCAAACGCATTTTGGGCATCACCTGGCAGGACCGAGTACCGCACAGTGATATCCTGGCCAGGGCTGGAATCCCAAGCATGTTCGCCATGCTGAGTCAGAGACGTCTACGCTGGCTCGGGCACGTAAGGTGCACGGAAGATGGGCGTATTCCCAGGACCTACTGTATGGCCACCTTGCCACTGGTACCAGACGTACAGGACACCCCACTCTCAGGTTCAAGTATGTGTGCAAACGTGACATGAAAGGGTGCAACATTGACTCTGATGCCTGGGAAACAGCTGCCGACGACCGCCACTGCCGGCGTCAAATGGTGCAGAGAGGAATCAGACAGGCAGAGGAGGAGAGAACCCAGCAGACAGCAGAGAAACGAGCACGCCGCAAACAGCGAGCAGCCTCTGCTTCTTCCCAGTCGTCCTGCTTCGTCTGCACCAACTGCAACAGAGACTGACTCCAGAATTGGGTTGCACAGCCACACCAGGCGCTTCTGGCAGTGGAGTTGTTAGCGATTGAAGTTAGAAATAGCTCCATATCTGGCATCCACGTCCCAACCACTATTCCACATAATGATACTCCTCTAAAAATCAAACAAATGGCGGGCGATACACCTCTATTCCTCAGAGATAAAAGAGATATGGTCAAATCTTTAGAAATCTTTCAACATTTCAAAGTTTCTCAGGTTTAAAATAAAACGTACAGAAAACGAAAGCTTTACCCATGGGAGGCAGAGAGGAGAACCGAGCTTCCTTTCTCCACAGTAGATAAGATAAAGATATTAGGCATTTATTTCCAGCGTGATAGGATGGCTCGGAATATTGACGATAATTGGAGTAATAGGATGTATCAAATGAATAAATTGATTCGAGAATGGAGTAAGCGGGATATCAGTATCCAAGGTAAGGTTGTAGTAATAAAAACATTTTACCTTAGTCAGGACTTCCTGATAATGTGCTAAACAAAGTTAACTCAACCCTTTACAAATTTCTGTGGAAGAAAAGATTTATCAATAAAAAAGCTTTCGAAAAAGTCAAAAGAAAAATAATGGAAGCAAGTGTGTGGAGAAAGGAGGACTTGGTATGATTAATCTGAGTAA
>JADBJO010012589.1:0-7500 GCA_016801955.1 Conus betulinus | reverse complement strand
CATAATTATCTTCATTGTTTCTCGCAAGGCTGAGCCACACGAGTCGTTATCTTTTATTCATAAACAGCCCGCCCTCCCCTACGCGTTCTGCGCTTTAAGAGTCTCTCTCGCATGGTGTCCAATCAGTTCGAGGCATAGCATGTAAAGAATTATACCAGTGTTGAACGCACTGGCCTGTGGCTGTTACTTTGCATGTATGTTCTGCTCTGTTTGCTGTTACGAAGCGCTGGGGTCACTGCGTGCATACTGCATAGAACTCATGGCAAGGACTGCGCTGTTGTCCCCATTGAAGAAAAGAAAAATCTGAAAGGGGAAAAAAAAAATCCGCTTGGATAATAATACACGTGAAGTGGGAAGGAAAGCATGTGGCGTTGTACCCAGGCGACGCACTTGCTGTCTTTGGGGGGGGGGGGGGGGGGGGGGGGGGGGGGGGGGTTTGAACGTCGAGAAATGGTGGTGTGACCGTGGTGGGATCATGACGAGGAATTATGCATTGCGATGCGGTACAGTTTGCTGCACTACGCTACAGTTGACTGCATTACACTACATTATACTGCACTGCGTTACACAACACTACACTACACTGCGCTACACGATACTACACTACACTACACTGCACTACACTACACTACACTACACTTCACTGATCTGCGCTACACTATACTACACTACACCGCACTACACTGCACCGCACTGCACTACACTACACTGCATTACACTACACTACACTGCACCGCACCGCACCGCACCCGCACCGCACCACACTACACCTACACTACACTACTACACTGCACTGCACTGCACTACACTACACTGAAACTGCGCTACACTATATTACACTACACTGCACTTACCTACTCTGCACTGAACTGCGCTACATTATACTACACTGCACTGAACTGCGCTACACTATATTACACTGCACTGCACTGCACTACTCTGCACTGAACTACGCTTCATTATACTACACTGCACTGAACTGCGCACATACACTATACCAACAGTATGTACACTATACTACACTGCACTGCACTGCACTGCACTACTCTGCACTGAACTACGCTTCACTATACTGCACTGCACTGCACTATACTCTGCACTGAACTACGCTTCACTATACTGCACTGCACTGAACTGCGCTACACTACACTACACTAAAAAAAAAAAACACGTGAAATAGCTCCCCCCCCCCCCCCCCCTCCCCCCTTCCTCATCCCGTGGCAAAGTCTGTACTATCTTAATAATCTTCCAGAAGTTACAGCAAGAGGAGGAGGGCGTATTATGCCCTGATGGTCTGCGAGGGGCGAATTAGAGGAAGAAAGGACTGTGCTGACAGGGATGAAAGAAACCGCCTCTCTGAAATGAGTCGCCGTGGTCATACGGAAATCCCTTAGGTCGCGTGGTTGGTGACGGGATTTTCGGAAACGGATGGGGGGGGGGGGGGGGGGGGGGGGGGGGGGGACGCATTGGAAAGCGCAGCAGGAGCTAAGAAAGGCCCCCTTTCAGTGAGGGGGGTGGGGGGGGGGGGGGGTGTTGGGGTGGAGAAGAGGGGGGGATAAAGCGGACATCCCTGACCACCACAGCTGGTTGCTGACCAACGTCAGTAGCGGCCTCTGCAGCTTAAGCCAGGCCCTGTGGTGGTACCACGTAGGTGGAAGGAGGTCGAGAGATCACAGACCTGGGTCTACCTGAATCTTGGGGGGGAGGGGGGGGGGGGGGGGGGGGGGGTCCGGTGCCAGCTCTCCAGCAGAACAGGATTCAAAAACTGATGCCTTCGGTCCCAAGGGATGAAGTGAGTGAGGAGGGGCAGCTCCTCCAGAGCTGGTGGAAAGTTGAGGGTTCAAGTCCCACAACAAACCTCAATATCACGTGTTGTGTGAAGGCAGGACCGAGGAGAGAGCACAACGGTGCCGACGGCAAGTCCCTTTGACGACAAGTAGAGATTGGACTGATTCATGGGTAGGGTCTGTGGCTGCACACCCGAAATGAATGGGCCAAGGCCTTGCTCAAGAAGTGGAGTATTTATAGACTGGCGCAAGTAGATTGTTTTGAGAATTCTTCTTGTGTCTGAAAGTTGATTCTCCTCTTTTTGTTTCGTATAGCCAGCCAGGTGGTTCTAAACAGACCGATTAAAATCAAGGGAACGGGAACTATTTGGGGGACTTCCAGCTGGCGCAAAGATAGGGTCACGGGTGAGCACAAAGGCCTGAAATGTGACGTCAGCTATGGGGGAGGTCATGTAATTGATGGTTGTGATTTTCATCGGTCGGTGGAAATCCCCCCCCCTCCCCTCCCCCCCCCCCAAAAAAAAGGAAAATCATTGGTGGGGAGTTGTTCTTATGACAGATTATCAGTTTTACATCAGATCTGGCTCAAAATTCACGGTGGGCCTCAAAAAACGCATACATGGGATGTAGTGTTTTAGTGCAAAATCCTAATTCTGGCGTGTGGCCTGTGGAGCTGTATTCATTAGCTAAGTCCCCTGAGTGACTGTAATCCAGCCTCCGCATTCAACACGTACAGGCCCGCTGCAGCCCAACGAGGCGGTACCCGGTTTTAAAAGAAAATTCTTTCGATCTGCGCCTCACTCTTTTGGCGCGAGTGGTTTTTAATATTCCCCCCCTCTTTTTTTTCTTGGCCAATATACCATTCAACAATATCTCTCTTTTTTGTAACACTTCGAAAAAAAAAAGGAAAAAAGCAGCATATCCAAGCCACACCGACCTCGGTCTGTTCACTCACTACACGAACTTCAGTTATTTTTCCTTTGGGGTTACCTTGCCCAATACAAACCAGTAGCTCCGGGTTCACAGAACTCAGTTCTTACTTATCAAAACACACTGCATTCTTCTCATCTAATTTTTAACACACACACACAAAATCAGAAACGCTCTTCGCAGCGGACATCTTCCTCATCTCAAGGGCAGAGAGGGGGCTGCCCATGACGTATGTGTCCGTGTCACCTAGGGTGACACAGGGTGCTTGCCCTTAGAATCAACGATATTTAACGAGTTTGGAGTTCAACTCTCTCTCTCTCTCTCTCTCTCTCTCTCTCTCTCTCTCTCTCTCTCTTCACCAGCAAAAGGCAAGTGAAGGGGCTTCTCCATCCAATCTATTTTGCCAACACCACCAAGCTGATTTACAACGTCGACAGAACTGACATCAGACACACTGTTTGTGGTGAAATGTTTTGAACGTGACCACATCCCCCTCCCTCCGTGCCCCAGCCTACATGGTACAGACCTAGTGACACGTTAGAGCAGATCGACATGGGGCCGTGTGATAAAGACACCGTGACAGTCGAGACACGATGGAGCCTTGTCGCTGGGCATAGAGTCTGTCGACTCATGTCAGTCAGACTGTGTTGAGGGGTTGGGTGATGATAGTTGTAATAATAACGAGACCCCAACTGGTGCAGAGACTACGACTCAACTTGAAACTGACGAGGTCGTTGCCAAACTGAAAGTGACAGTGACTCACAGTGTACAGACGACAGCCAAAGACAGTTGTCAGGTGAATGAGACAGAGGGATCTGTCTGGCAACGTGACCATTAGGGACATCTTGGAGCATCTTCAGGACATGGCGAGAAGCATGGACAGTTTTCACCCTGCTCATCGGCAAGACGTGGAAGTGACCGCCAGCAATAGCACGGCTGTCAACAACGGAAATCCTGGTGATTGTGGATAAAATTGTTGCCAGTCACATGGGCAGTCACATCGGTGTCCGACGTGAGGTCAGTGCTTCCGTGATGTGGTTTCCCCAATCACGATGCTGCTCTCTGATTGGAATTGTGTACCTTTAGTCTGTGGTATTTACATTTCGTCCCATACATACCCCCCACCGCACCCTCTACGTGAGAATGGGCTTTGTAAGCTTCCTCAATAAATCATTCATTCTCTCTCCCTCCCTCCCTCTCTGTCTGTCTGTCTGTCTCTCTCTCTCTCTCTCTCTCTCTCTCTCTCTCTCTCTCTCTCTTTAACACTTCTTCGTCTTCTTCTCTTCCTACCTAACCTTTGACATTTTCCATGTAAGTCTGTGCTCTCTAGTCCGCTGCTTCCGCCTCAGAACTTGCGAGTCGACCCTGAGGGCTGTGTCTGGCCCGGCTGTTTGTTTGTTTGGTTTTTTTTTTTTTTTTTTTTTTTTTTTTTTTTTTACAGGGTCCGACGATTGTCGCTCCCGGTGGGGTGAACTTTCGCCCCCCTGTGGACTTTCTCGCCCCAGTCAAAACGACGAAGTTCATGAGTTTGGCATCGTTGAGAAAGAGAGACACAGGATCTTGTTGACAGAGGAACTTTTCTCCCCCTTCGTTGCCGGAGAAAAAAAAGTCTGGCATCAGCACGGAGAGCGCTGAGGGATGGTAGCGGTTGTTGCTTTGTCTCTGTCTTTTCAAGCGAAGCAGCGTCTCTTTGTCTATCTTCTCCGTGGTTGCAAGCGAAGCGGTGTCTCTTTGTCTATCTTTTCCGTGGTTGCAAGCGAAGCGGTGTCTCTTTGTCTATCTTTTCCGTGGTCGCAA
The DNA here is from genome assembly GCA_016801955.1 of Conus betulinus. Classification (NCBI taxonomy): domain Eukaryota; kingdom Metazoa; phylum Mollusca; class Gastropoda; order Neogastropoda; family Conidae; genus Conus; species Conus betulinus. The sequence goes on along the minus strand of JADBJO010012589.1, from coordinate 2,986 downwards.
GCGAAGCGATACGCGCTGACTAGTGAGTGGACTGAAGAAATGGGGACCTGAAATGAAATTCTGTTGAAGTGCATGCACGTAGATCTCCGCTCACGTCCATTGTCAATTGTTATTGAAGGAGACCTCCATTGTGTGTGAGTGTGTGGTGTGGGTGTATGAAGGTTTGCCTATATGTGTTTTTGTGTGTGTGTGGTGTGTGTGTGTGTGTGTGTGTGTGCGTGTCATTTGCAGTATTGTGTTGTGTGTGTGTGTTGTTGTAAAACGTTACTCTCAGATGGCCTCACTGAACACACAAATTAACATTCGCACCATCGTGAAAATGTACCGCGGGGCGAAGGTTCAGGGAAAGAGAGGGGGGGGGGGGGGGGGGGGGGGGGGAGTCCACGATCCCGTTGCACAGTGTCGTTGGTGAGTGTTCCGATGATACCGTCTGGCTAGGTTTCAGATCTTGCAGACAGCGCATCATTCTGGAGCACGACTAGAGTGTGTGTGGTGGGGAGGAGAAGGGTGGGTGTGTGTGGGGGGGGGTGGGGGTGGGGCTGCTCTCCCTGCGGTGAGCGTTACCGGATTGGGCAGGGAGCTTTTGATTCCACTAAGAAGTGCTTGCCTGTGAGCGCGCAGGATTGCGTGGGTTACCTAAACCGTGACCTGTTTTAAGAAGAAAAACCACCCGCACTGGAGAGATGAAAAAGAAAAGAAAAGAAGAAAGGCCTAGTCGGGGTCAGTCTCCTCCCGAGTGTCAAGATGTCAGGTGAAATCTGGCGGCGTTTTTTAGCACCACACACAAAATATCCTTGAGGGAGGGGGGGGAGGGGGGGGGGGGGGGTCACCATTCGTGCGGGAAGCAGAAGTCCCGGTAGAGAAGTATGCCAACTCCCGAATCGGTACACCGGGAGACCGGAATAGCTCAGTGATAGAGCGCCGGTCTCGTAATCCTGGGGTTGCCGGTTCGAATATTCACCGAGCCGTTTCGGTACAGGGGGGATTTTTCCTTTCGGAGTTAACATTGTTTCTGACTCCATTTCCCATACGGTCCTTCGAATGAGACTATAAACCGAAGTTTCGTGTGTGAACGCACGCATAACATCTTGCACACACGTAAAATCCCATCAGCCAACTTTCGGAAGAGAAGGCCAGTTTGGCCATTGGTATGGATGACGCGTTACACATAGCATGCACCTTCCCCGAAGTTGGAGTATGGCTGCCTTAATGGCGGGATTTAAAAAAAAAAAAAAAGGTCATACACACAAACCTCCACTCCCTTTGTTGGGCAGATGGGGTTTAATACTTGCCTGTCCATACAGGGAGTTTCCGCAGGAGTATCAGCCTCTATACGCTGAAGAAGAAGACGACTTTGTGAGAAACCAGTTGTCTCCCCATCGCGACCCTAGATAAGTAAGTGTCCGCAAAGACCCAGGGCGCCTCCCAAAAGGCCAGTGTTGGTAGGAGGGTGTTCCGTTAGGGCAGCGTCCTGCAGGGGCAAAATTGAAAACAAAAACAAACAAACAAACAAACAAAAAACTCCCAGCTTTGCCGTATGGGTTTCTTCGCGAATCGTGATGATCCTGCTAACTATTCCTTATAAGAAATCTCCTGTAGGAAAAGCTTGATTTTTTTGATTTTTTTAATTTTTATTTTAACAATTAGATTTGTCCCTGAGGGAAAGGATGTTTTGCTTTTTTGAAAAAAAAAAAAATCTGTATTTGATGACTATAAGTACTTGTTTATGTCTTTTTGCTGATGTACCTTGAGGACTTTACCAGAGAAATCTATCTGAAATTACACGCACGCACGCACGCACGCATGCACGCACGCACGCACGCACGCACGCACGCACGCACGCACACACACACACACACACACACACACACACACACACACACACCACTCTCACACACACACACACTCACACACACACACACACCGCGAGCGCATGCACGCACGCGCGCACACATACACAGATAGCGAGAGAGACGGAGGGGAGAGAGAACGAGAAGAGAACTTAGAACTCAGATCTGACAGAGAGAGAGAGAGAGAGAGAGAGGGAGAGAGGAGGGGAGGAAGGGAGGAGTACTGACATGCATAGACTTTAACGGTGTAAGGCTGTCCGTTGTGTGTATCTTCCTGGACAATAACTGAATATCTTGTTGGAGAACCGTACAATTCATTAGATATGTTGTTGACGAATGAATCCCACTTTAAATCATGAATTTTTTTTTGGTAAATTTTTTGTTGTTTCTTGTCTGAGCTCTTTTTGTTTTATATCTTTTTTTAAAAAATCTAATATAAATGTAATGAAAATGGGCGGGGGAGGGGGGAAGGGGAGGGGGGTGGGCTAGTAAGAAAAGCGTTGGGATGGGAAAGGGGAATGAGGAGGATTATCGCCATTGACATTGTCATGTTCTCTCTCTTCTAATCTCCTCATCCAGCTCTTCCCTACTCATTTCCTTCCTTCCTCCTTCCTTCTCTCCCTCCCCCCTCCGCCGCCCATCCACCTGCGCACGTACACACCTCCTGCCACTGCCTTCCTACCCCCAACCAGCGAACATGAGAAAGAGCACCATCCAGAGAAGACAATGGGTCGGCGATGCCGCCGCACAGATGCGGGACGACGTGGACTCCATGCGATCCCTCTGGCAGGGGTGCCAGACCGCTGAGGTCCGACATCCAAAACCGACAAGAGAAACTTGCACTCTTCCTCCAGAACCCGGTGGCCGCTTGTTGTTCAGTCTGACCCCTGGGTTTGACCCTTCCCCTCCATCCCGGTTCCCCCCCCCCCCTCCCCCAACCCAGTCCCCCCCCCCCCCCCCCCCCCCCCCCCCCCCCCCCCCCCCGCCCCCCACTCCACCTCTATCAATCCGACACCTTCGGAAAGCCCGGAGAAACGTGATGCCGCGTCAGCTGGTGTGTTGTAAGTGAGCCACCCAGTTGTGTACCTCAACGCCGCCTTCCTTGCGCTGAACTCTGAAGCGATCTGAAGCGATCA
>JADBJO010012588.1:45000-57170 GCA_016801955.1 Conus betulinus | reverse complement strand
GAGGTGGTGGAGGGGGGAAAGGGCAAAGAAAATTCTGGTGTCGGCCCGTGCAAAAAAGACAAAGAGGGGAAAAGGGAAGGGCGTCATTCCGTGCAAACACTTTTATGTATGACACGAAGAATAGAAATTGGAGACAGAGTTTGATCGAAATGTTGTCGTCAGAAGGGGTGTATCTGTGAAAGGGGGAAGGTGTGCAGGAGAAGGGTAGGGGGTCTTGATTATACATGAGACATTTTGAAAGTGGGGTGGGTGCGTGCGTGTGTGGTGGTGTGTGTGGGTGTGGTGGGTTGGTGTGTGTGGGTGTGGTGTATGAGGGAGTGAGTGAGGGGGCGGTGGGTGTTTGTGTGTATGGGTGGGTGTGGGTGTGGTGGTGTGTGTGTGTGTGTGTGTGTGGGTATGGCTCAAAACGAACACTTTTAGTGGTCTGTCCTCGGACTCAGCTGAAGGCCTAAAGCAATGACAGTGTGTTAGCTGTTTCCTACACTAAATGACGAAGAAATCGGCACGTTTCCGGGTCAAGTGACCAAGGCAAAAAATGGTAAACAAGGGAGTAAAATCATATGTTCTTTCAAACGCCTCCATGATGCTCGACTGTTTGTCATCGACTACGTTGTTAACAATTTCTACTACAAATCAAAACCACGGGGCAACTTTAGCACAGTTCCTCACACAAACACAACACACACACACACACACACACACACACACCCCCCACACACACACACACACGCACACACACACACACGCGCGGCATCAAGCACACGTGTCAAAACACCATCGTATATCATTATCTATCTAATCATCTATCTATCTATCATCTATCTATCTATCTATGTCTCTATTTATCTGTCTATCTTTCTTGATAATTGTTGTCTGTCTGTACCGTCCCGCCAGCTGCCTGTGTTGTGTTTCAATAGCATCTCGGTTTCTAAATCGTTTTTCTGACTACTACTGCTACCACTGTGGCAGGGCTTGCGGCTATTGCTGCAGTAAACCCACGCCTGCCGCTTCATCGCTCACCCATCGCCAGCGGACTTCGCATGAGGTCGGGCTGTGTGAAACTCGGCATGGCTTGCTGCTGCTGTTTCTAGACGTGCCTTGCACCGTGCTTTCTTCCCCGTGCTTCGTTCCTACTGTTTCTCCCACCTCCCCTCTTTCCCACCTCCTATTCCCTCTCCCGCCCCTCTTTCCCCTCCTGCTTCGTACTCGTCCTGTCCGTCTTCCCCTTCTTTTTTCCCTTTTTCCCCCCTTCCTTTTTCTCCTTTTCTTCCTCTCCCCCCCCCTTTTTCTCCCAGCCCTTCTTCCACCCGCCCCCTTTCTTCCCGTGTCTTTTCCCGTTCGTCTTGCTACAGACAATGACTCCGTAGTCAGATGTTACTTAATCAAGGAATAGATCCCCGGTCCCCCGGTACCGCTTGTCAGCCTGTCAAAGATGTGCCCGGGGCGTGGACGCTGTGTGCATGTAACAAACTACGTGGAGCCACAGGGGAGAGCGGAAGGCAGAGGTGAGGACCCAAGATGGATGGCTATGACTTGAGAGAGCACCTCAACCAGAGAGGCTGGCTCTATGCGGACATCCCAATTACAACACAGGGGTGTAGTGAGTCGTAGCATTTCAACGTATGCAATCAGCGTGGAGCTTAGCAGGGATGTGGGTTCTGTGCCACCTAAGTCGCATCGCGGACCAGGCTTTTTAGATAGCACTGCTCACGTCTCCCGAAAATGAGGAATGGGCTAGAAAAGGGTGCCCTAAACATTTGCCTGAGCCAGGTGGGCCTCCCACTACGAAGTGGACCGACCATAGTTTGTCTGGTCTAACGTGGGGGACACGTGGACCGGAGCAGGGGAACCTAAAAGGCGGCTGACCTGTTACCGGAAAGAAGCTACTTCACCTGCTTTTGTGTTCGGCGGTGAGCTTTAGGATTGCCCTTGAGTTCCCCCCTCTCAGCGGTGTTCCATCATAGATGGCATCCCAACACGAATCAGAAGACATTTCCCAATAATCTATGCACCAATAATTTCATCGCTCATTTCCAGAGCTCAACAACACTCGCATCCGTATGATACTTTAGGGAAAAGAATTTATTAAGCCAGCAACATTTTTTTTGTTTTCAATAATTACATGATTTGAATAGATTACGTATTCACTGAACGCATTATAAGTATACGTCTTCTTTCTTTCTTTTTTTTTTTTTAACTAACTCCATTCTTCTCATCCACTCTCATTCAAGCATTCCACTAACTAACGACTTCCAACGGTTACCCACGTCTCGTTCAAATCACAAGATATACCAAAGGGAAACAGTCAAACAATTTAGTCCTTTTCTACGAGCTGTTTTTAAAATCACAGTCACCTTTCTGCGGAAAAAAGAAAAAAAAAAAAAAAAAAAAAAAAAACAAAAAACGGATTCGTACAAACCCCAAACTCCATGTTTCTACTACCACATACGCTGACTGCCAACGAAAAGACACACACTTCAGTCTCCCGTTCGCCTCTCTGAGGAAGTGTCGATCCCACTATCTTCGTCAGAATTCGTTCAAAAAGCAATACAGTGCAACCCTTCAGCACCCACGGATGTTTGGAGAATACGGAAGATATGCATATCAGGTCTAGGCACAAGCTGAGAATAAAGAGTAAAGGGAGTACCAGAGAAGCTGTTCTCCCCATCCATAATCCTCGACGCAGTCAGACTCAGGACGTGGACGGTTTAGAACTTTCGCCTGTCTAATATGATAGCCCCCTAGTTTTGCATATAAAAATTGAAGAACAAGAAGAGGAGAGACAATTTTCCAATGTGATATAGGGCTCACCTTGGCGTGCTACGGCCACCAAGCTGCTCAATATTGATAGATAATAGACTGATACTCCCAAGAAAATATAATACTAATAATAATAAAAAACATTACCCTGAGACAATTTCCTCTAGTCGACCATCCAACAAAGTAGGATAGCCAGGCGCTTGACAAGTTTGTTAACAAGTTTCAACATCCCTAAAAAATATAAGCAGAACACCCACACACGCAGCCCCACACGGCACACACACACACACACACACACGCTTGAAAAGTGTTCCCTACAATTCAACATCTAAAAAAAAGATAAGCCGGAACAACACGCACACGCACGAACACCACCGCCAACACAGCACACACACTTCACACCACACAACGCACACACACCAGCACACAACGCAAACCACCGCAACGACGCGCCACACACACACACACACACACACACACACACACACACCACACACAAACACTTCCTGACACCATCACACACCAGAGGAACATAAGTTTGCTATAAAAACAAACTATCTGACTAGGTCGAACAGCCATTCTCGTGACACGAGCAAAGTTTCCGGCAAGTGAAATCGTAGTAAGATGTAGTAATTAGCAAATTTCCGGTGGTATCCTGCAAACCTGACTGGCGTTCCCACAGATATTGTTTTAAGCGCAGTGTCATTTGAACGTTCGTGTACGTCCAGTCAAGAGGATCCAATGACCGGTTCACCGTAGCTGGAAACTGATAGTGAATTCCAGAGTATTTGAAGCGCAAGGGAAAATGGGGGATATGCTGCTTAGAACCGTGCTGGCTGTAGCGTTATCCTGAGTGTGAATTCCAAAAACCCAATTACGGTAATCAGAGTCCCCGAATCGGAAGGTCTCCCCCTCCCCAACGGGAGGGGGCGCAATTTGTAGGGAAGAACAATATTTCGGAAGCCATACAGGGAGACGATGAGGCAGGACGCTTCAAGTGTGTGTTAATAATTCTTATAACAGGACAGACTTCGACTCTCCGAATGCACTACTGGAAAATTCTGGGCGCCGAGAGTTTGTCTTTTAGAGCCATGCCTGTGTTAATTTCACCAAATGTTGTGAGCAGTTGGTGGAGGAAAGTATTCAGATCTCGTAAACTACTGTACTTTGTACAAGGTAACGGCCCCAGAAAGGCAGCGAGAGAGTGAACATTAATTGCCAATAATAATTATTTAACGCCCTAATAGAATGCCCAGTAAGCAGTCCACAGCTCCGAGACCACTTCCCCGCCTAGAGTATTAAAGAATTAAGCCAAAAGATAAGATAATGATGGCCACGACTGTGGATATTATCAAATAATAAATCCGCCTGAAGCTAGGTGTGTGTGTGCCACTTCGAAACTTGTGGAAAAATTCCCCCAACACGCAATTGTGGCCGCGGGCCGGTTTTTTTAAAAAAAAAAGGTTTACTACTAGATCCACGTTGGAAATTATGCGAGCCTGGAAGTTTGACTTGGGTTACTCGGTATAAAATCTTATTGAACTCTCTTAGTGGGGATGAATGGTCTCTTGACTGTCGAATACCTGGAAGAATATAAATCTTTTCACTGGTTGGTGCAGAATGGACTTTCGCAAACATTAGATCATAGACAACGTCTCAGAGTCTCAGAAGTAATGGAACGATTTTTACTCAAATTATTGATGGGAAATCAACGCCAAGGATGTTACGACCTTAGATTTTAAGGAAAGCTTCGTTCGTGTACACATATTAAACGTTTATCCGCAATCGACTACTAGCTATGTATACCGGATCAATCATTTATGAGTTGGATTTTAAGACATTTTCAACTCAGAAGAACCACAGCAGGTTAGAAGTCGGGGTACTTACTGAAATATCTTCAGAAGCACAGCTAAGTCTAAGGGTATTCCACAAAGGCAGTATTTTAGGACATTATATTTACTCTTTTACAACTGAGAGTTTACCGTGAGGCCACACAGACAGAGGTTGTCTGCAAGGGTTGTGCGGATGACACAAAAAGTGGGAAGGAAATACAACTAAAAATAGGTATAATCTTACAAAATGATATTGACAAAAACTAAGGACATGGTCAGATTAATGGAAAACTTATATTTTAATGAAACCAATAATTGCAAAGTATACTCATAGGTTACTTAAGAACCCAAATTGAGACATATACTAGATGAGGGTAAAATGGTATGCACAATGCGTATCACACACAATCGCCACCCAGGTTGTGACGGAGAAGGAAAAGATTTAGGTGTGATTTTTCGATTAAAAAATTAAAATATCTGATACACCTATCTCAAGGTTATAAAACCAAAGCCAATAAAGCTAGTGAATGATAAAAGATCCCTTAATTTCCTGAAAAGATACTTTTCTGGTTTATACAATTTTTCCCCCCCCCGAAAAACAAATGGTGCGGCGCCCCTTTTAGAATATGGAAATTACGTTTGGAGTTCTTCCATACTTAAAGAGGCAATTCCATAGCTAGAGAGGACTGCAGAGTTTTTTTTACAAAAAGGGCCAACTAGATCTGATACATAAAATCTCAGGATTGGAAATAGATAGAATTCCGGTGTCACCTATCTAACCATTTGACCGTCTGAAAATGTACAGACGTTCAGAGATCGATCGCTTTCCCTCTTTTTTCCTTTCCTTTCTCCCCCCCCCCTTGTGCCTTCTTAAATAAATGCTTCAGTATTTCCTTTGCACTCCGCCCTCTTTCCCGCCCCCTTCCCCTTAACCGTTCCCCTATGATCCTCCCTATTTTTCCTCAGCCTCCCTTCGCGATTTTACCCATTCTGCCCCTTCCTTTTCCCCCCTTACCCTTCTCCCACTTCACTCCTTCCCCTCCCCCCCCCTCCTCCGATTTTTTTCCCCCACCAATTTTCCTTTTTTTCCCTTTTTTTCCCTCGCGTTTCTTTCCTCGCTCCCCCTTCTCTTTTTCCTCTTCCCCTCCCTTTGCATATCTTTCCCTCTCTTTCTACCCCCTTTCTGGTATACGATCGCTCCTAACAAGGCGCGTGACCCCCCCCTTTTCCCTAGTCACTACTTTCCTACCACTCTTCACTCTTTCTTTCTTTACCAGTTCTGTATCCCCCTTGGCTTTCTTCCCAGTCTTCCTTTTTTTTTCCCCCCCTATCCCTTCTTCCCCCTCTAACTCTTTTTACCCCCTTCCCCTATCTTTCGCCTTCCTTCCCGACTTCCAAGTTATCCCTTTCTTCTCCCTTCCCTTTTTCCCCCTCTTTCCCTCTTGTTTCCCCCTCCCCGTTTCCTTCCTTTCCCCCCCTTTTTAGACTTTTTCTTTTAATCCTTTTCAGTTCCCTCTTTTTCTTCCTCCCTTCCTTTGCCCTTTTACTCTTTCCTTCCCTTTCCTTTTTTTCTTTTCTCATCTGCTTTATCCCTTCCTTTTTCCTCCCCTTCTTTCCTCTCTCCACTCCTCACCTTTTTCTTCTTTCCCCTCTTCCCTCTCACTCAGAGAGCTCTTCTCTTTTTCTCTTCCCTTCTCTTTCCCCCCCCCTCTCTTTTCCCTCCTTTCCCTTTCCCCCCTTCTTTTCCCTTCTTTCCCCCCCTTCCCCTCCCCTTTTTTTCCCCCCCCCTTTTCCACCCCACTCCATCTTCCCCTTACCCCAGATTCTTTTCCCCACCTTCCGTCACTTCGCGTCTTTCCCCCCCCTTCTTCCCTTTTTCCCCGACCCCCCCCCTACAGGATTTGACTCTTTTTTTCTTTTTCCACTTTTCTTTTTTCTCTCCCCCCTCCTCATTTCCTTCCTTTTCTTTTCTTTTTTTCCTTTCCTCTCCCCCCCCCTCTCGTTTCTTTAGACCCCTCCCTCCCCAGCCCTGCTTTCTCTACCCTCCCTTCCCCCTCCCCTCTTCCCCTCTTCCTCTGCTACCTTTCTGAACTTCCTTTTTTCTTTTTTTTTTCCTTTTCTTTTTCCCCCTTATTTCCTTTTTCCCCCCATACACCTTCAGAGCTAAAGTCCACTCACCATTTTCTCATAAACCTTCCCTTTTTCTCTTAGGATTCTTCTAACATGTGTTATAATATCAAAATAGTACGCTGGGGATTTTCATACAATGGATTCCTCTCGTTCGCACTCGCAAATTGTTTTGTTGTGTGCATTCTTTAGCAAGTTCGACACCACCCTGGAAATCCTACAAACACCGAAGATTTCAACGAGTCACCATTAGGAGAGCACCATGACACATTACATCTACCGCCCCCCACCACCCCCCAGAGTGGGAAATCTGGTTTACCATTGAGGCCGTCCCCAGGGCACACCCCCCCCCATCCCCCCCGATATATAGGTAGATGACACATTTCCTATTTGACATTTTGTGGCCGATGACACATTTAGGAAGCCTGGTGTTAAGCTATAGATGAAGGTGAAGGGACTACATTGGATGCTGACGGAGAAGGTGAAGGGCCGTATGTGACAGGCGTAGGGCGCTCAGCGCTGAACCGGGTCACAGTTAGAGTGTGTGCCCACGAGATACATAATACAAAGAAGGGTGGGTCCGTTCAAGGAAGCATTACCATTGAAACCATTGCAGGATGGGGCACGTTCCTTCACACTCCCCACAACAGCTCATGATAAATTCAATTAAACGTCTCCTTCCGATGTAAAGGCTAGTTTAATTTTGTAATTGTCACTCACTGTTGCTTTAGTCAGGCGAAGTCACGTGATGTGTGACATGAGCATTAGGGCATCTAGTGGGCACTCGGACAATCAATCACACAAAGTATTTTCCCACAAAAACGAAGTTGATCAGCATATAAAGTGATATATATCTATTCACTTCTGTTCGATATGCAATCCCATCCATCAATTTCTTGCAGTCTTAGTAGTTGACATTCAAAAGAGTCATTTGCCACTGAAATAGGCATCAAGAACTGTTAGCCCAAAATATTCCTGTACAGATCGTTTAGTTGCAGAATGTATTGTCGCTGGATCGGCCGCTGCCTTCATCACTGTTTCAAGGTTTGTCCCTGCACTCACAGCAGCCTAACAACTGGCTGAGCGCGTGCTATGGCTGGAGTATGTTTCTGTGTGGATTCCAGACTTTCCTAACACAGCCTTGACCAACGAGACAGCGCCTGTCTGGAAACAGGCACATGACGCTTGGCATAACTAACAGCTGACGTGTTTTCCTCAATTCTTCTGTTCGTTTCAGATAAGCTTGTAATGCTCAACTAAACATAGTTTGTTTGTTTTTTTTTCCTAAAAGCTAAAATCTCTGCTGCTTCTGTACGAAGGCATCTAGGCCTATGTCATAGCCCAACTCAGAAAGACGCCGAGTGTGAGCACATTTTTTCTGGCGCCAGGCAGGCTGTTTTCAGAAGTGCATTTTCTGCCCTTTGCCTTAGTAAACTGGTCTCTAGACTGTTCATAGTTTTTCTACGAAACGGGAGAGCATATCCGTTATCACTTCAGACCTTTTATCCCATTTTTCTTCCAATTCTTCCATTCCATCACCTTTATGCTGAGATGGATTTCTCATTTCCACAGACTTCTCTTGTTTCTCTCTCTCTGTCTGTCTCTGTCTGTCTGTCTTGTCTGTCTGTCTCTCTCTCTCTCTCTCCTCTCTCTCTCTCTCCTCTCTCTCTCTCTCTCTCTCTCCCATACGCAGTGGCAATGGGGATCCGTTTTTTCACGACTTGTGAGTTGTCTTCAACGTGGTGACAGCCCTGATATGGTCCTTTGCGGTCGGCTGGGCTATAAGCAATATTACCTTACCTTACCGTACTGTATGCAAAACTCAGTTGCTTTAAGTCCCCAGTCTTAAAGTGTCTTAGTTCAAGCTGTAATAGTGCAGTAAAACCAAACTTGAGTAGCTAACAACTAACCCCCATGAGCACCTCATTCTTTCAGCATGCTGTGTAACAGGTCTTGATTCAGGCATACAATATTTCCAATGAAATGAACGTTCAACTCACCAGATTCTCCTTGTGTAGGACTGAGTGCACAGAACACACAGTTTCTACTAGACAGACACCACTCTGAACACATAATAGTTTTACCCCCGTGATACACAGCACTGTGGGCGGGAAATGTTTCCTGTTCAGCTCTAACCACACGTGCCACCTGGTCAAGCGTCAGCGTCCAGTTGACCTGGTTTAGCGCTGCGCGCCAATACTCACGTCACCTTACGTGACTTCGGATGACTGTAGCAAAATGCGAATGATAACTCAGTTCAAAATTATTGTTGGATAGTACTGCTACCCCCTTTCGAGTTAGGTTTAAAGGAGACAAATATGCTTTGTACCCCCCATTCAGATTTTACGTACGTTTCCATTTTCCTTATCATCGAAATGTGTATTTTTGCAAACAATTAATAGAAAAAGATTTTTTTTTAATCTAAGGTAATGGAAAACATCTTCCCTTTTGTTGATTCCCACGACCCTGGCAGTTCAATGATGAAAAAATTATCAACCTATTCATATCTGGCTAGATTAAACAAATATCAGAGTAAGAGGACAATGTAGGTCAGGAACGTGTGTACGCAAATTCCTCTCTTGAAAAAAGCTTTATCCTCGATAAAAGAATGCAATAAATTAAAAAAAAACAAAACAAAACAAAACAAAAACTAAAAACAGAGTCAATCAAATACATACATTGTTTGGACCAGGAGACATGTGGTAGATATGAATCCAGTAATTCAAATCTAAATGTTCAAAGTAAAACATATTACAAAGAAATAGCACATGATAAATGCCCACAAATGCACTCATCCATACATGTTTTGACATACTCCAGTTTACAACGAAAGAAATAAAAGACAAAATAAACAAGCAACACTGAAAAAAAGCAATAGGAACAATTCTATTTGACTAATATCAGCAGTCTTCGGGGCACTTAATTACAGTTTGTGTTTAATGAAAGAAGAACAATGAAACAGTATTTCCAAAGGAAAAAAACAGGGAAGTGATAGTAGATGAAAAAAAATGTTTGATGATGAAAAGACGTGTGCTGGCGAGGGAGAGGGGAGAAGAGCGGGTGTGGGGGAGGGGGTGAATCCAATTCGTGTTTTTAAAAAAAGCCGGCATCGCCAGCAATGGCATCCACGTCGGGACTTGTGAGACTGAAAGACAATGTGCACGAAAGAGGCATAAATTTGTGAGCAGATTTTGTGTTTGGTGTCTGCATGCGCGCATGCATGCATGTGTGAGCGTGCGTGTACCATCGATCTGTTCTATATTATATTTACCGCATTATCATATTCATCGCAATTAATTGCATAACAATTAAAAGATGTTCATTCCACATTTTCTACCTCTCTTACGCTAACCGTGGTGGTGGGGGGGGGGGGGGGGGGGGGGGGGGGAGGAGGGGGGTAAGACAGATTGACAATCCTTTCCAAATGATTAAAAGGAAAAACCATCCACGTGTTGTCTTTTTTGCGGGGGGGTGGTGGGGAGAGATGAGGAGAGAAGTAAGGGTGAGATTGAGAGATGAGCAGATGAGAATGTTTTGCATATAACCTAGCGAACTGCGAGAGAGGAGAGAGAGAGAGAGAGAGAGAGAGAGAGAGAGAGAGAGAGAGAGAGAGAATGTTTAATGAGCCAGGCATTCTGCCCCATGTGAAGAGGAGGGGGGCACAAAGGGAAACCATGTCAGGATACTACATTTAAAATGTACATGATTAACATCCATATTAACTGCAGACGAAATAGAAAAAAATTACGGATTTTAAATGCATCAGTCTGCACATATATTTAGTGTCACACATCAGTAACGATAACCTGAAAGCTGAAGGGTTATTGTAATACTTATGGAGGATGTATTTTTCTCTAACATGTGAGTATTTGGGACAGACTCATATAAAATGGAGTTCACTTTTCTGGGGCACTCTCACAAAATGGGCAATTAGGGGAGACATTATTAGAATATCGGTACCGATGCGTTCATAATGCTGAAACACTTAATCTAAATCTGATTAAGGTCTTTTTTCAATACACACTGTTTTAGGTCGAATAAGTATTGAGATGTACTAAAATATAGTTTGAAAGATGTACAAAATGCACACCGACTTTTATCCCTCAGTTGAGCCTCCCATCTTGCATGAAACAATCATTTAGCCTTTGCTTGAATTCTCTGAGAAAAAGATGAATATTTTGAACACCTTGGTGTTCCCACACATGTCCGAAGCCATATTTTGGGCTGAGGCCTATATGAATAAACATTCATTCATTCAGAGAGAGAGAGAGAGAGAGAGAGAGAGAGAGAGAGAGAGAGAGAGAGAGAGTGTGTGGTGTTCTTGAAGGTATACCTGAATCTTTCAATCAAGCAACTGCCATTATGACGCGTACATGAATTTGACTTTTATCTTATTCGTGCATTAACAACCTGCTCATCATTTCTGCAGAAACAGAAGTTTGACATTTTCATTTTGGAAATATTTCGAATAATGTAATGATAAAGTATAACACGAATGAACACGATTTACAAAAGTTAAACAATCTTGTCGATAAAAAAAATATCACTTCAATTTTCACCATATTGTGAGTTTCAATAAATGAAGTATTTGATGGGTGGCTCAGTTTAAAACAATCCAGAAGAAACCAGAGCCTGGGATGGAACCAATAGAAAGAAACTGAGAATTTTTTTCAGTGGTTACACTGATACACTCACCTGCGTTTATAATCTGTGCACTGAAAACAAAAATGAAATTTAAACACTCGCCAAAGACATACCTTTGCTCTAAAATGGAGATCCTGCCAATCCCTGTAACTATAACCCTATCTTAATTCTGCCCCTTTTTGAAAAAAAATCACTTAGAGGACATGTTCTAATACGCTTATATTCTCTTCTAGTATATCTTTTTACTTCATCTAAATCAATCAGGTCTTCGACAAAAATCACTCTTGTCCTATCTTAAAAGATCTCTGTAAAGGAACTCGATGGAAAAATATCGAACAATTAATGCTTACCTCTCTCTCTCTCTCTCTCTCTCTCTCTCTCTCTCCTCTCTCTCTCTCTCTCTCTCTCTCTCTCTCTCTCTCTCTCTCATTTGATGTGTGTGTAATGTAAATACAATTCAATACACTATTGAATTTTTTTTACAGCGTTTTGATAGAGTTGTGATGCTTTGAGTGAAGATACTTTAGAAACTTTGGATATTCTTTCTAATATTTTGATACATAATGATCGATTTTTGTTTTCTTTAATGATTATGATTATATTGTGAGGGCAGCATGAAAAAAATCTGTGAGGCTTATTCTTCAGCCCTTAATAAAATCATTTTGACTTGACACACTCATGAATAGTAAATTATGGAAAATAACAGCATGACAGAAAATGACTAGATTGTCAATTAAAAAAAAAATCAGATCAATTTATAGTTTTCAAATGTAGCATTCGGAAATCTATTTCCGATGTTCTATCTTT
>JADBJO010012588.1:27500-42500 GCA_016801955.1 Conus betulinus | reverse complement strand
ACGTAAGGGGATTTTTGAAGATCTGGAAAGTTGTCTGGCTACATTATCCTGTTCTTTCTATAACTTTTGAATAAGATGTTTGGACAGCCAGTAAGAAGATTTTTTACAGCACTCTAGATGTGGAAACCCCTTAAAGCACACATTAGAGTTCTTGTCGCATCCACTGAAACAAGATGGCTAATAGAACTAGCAGGGTTGATTCCAAATAATACACGCGACACACGCAGGAGATATACCGCTGGGATGACAGTGCTTCATCCTGTGTAACACCAAGATTACGAACAAACTTCAATGGGAGGTGTCGAACATGACTGACGTTGGAACAAACGCAAAAAAGTAAAAATATATTTGTTGGCAATGAAAATCATTTCTGTCTCGTCATTATTCAACTGGAGCTCATTGTGTGTCATCCAAGCTTTAATACTGGAACTGCATGCTTGTGTACTCTCAGCGATAAATGGTAGGTGGGACAGTTCATCAACAGGGGGATTCGGTGAGCGACGTTCGAAGAGTGAGGACGCGAATCGCACGCTCTCTGTACAGGCCGAATCTGTGAACTTTGTCGCTCGCTAACGCAGTTGTTTTCAAGTATTGCGGTTACGCTTCGACTTCGACTCGAGTTCCCTTCCGTCTACTGAAAAAGATTATGGAGATTTTTTGCAAACGGTTAATCCAGTATTTCTGAAATCAAAAGACATTCCCGATTATGAAAATCGTCCTTCCGTTCTGGAACTTTGTTTGGCGGGCGAACGTGCTGCTGGTCAAGGTTCTGTTCTGGGCGATGTAGTGCACACAATGGAAGGCAGGACTACTCCACGTGGAAGAAAATCGAAACTATTCTAGGATACAAAAGTGGTGAGACAATCTTTGAATTCAATGCGTTGAAAAATGTTTTGCCAGGAACCTGATTGCAATGAATAGAGAGCAACACTAATTCTGAGAATGACATTGGTTCCGTTGAATGTGATGCGGACTTATTTAATACCAAACCTAAAAACATAAAACAAATACTTGCCAAAAGGAAAAGAAAAAAAAAATTTAACACCACGGTGCAAGGACTTTTGGCGCAGAAAATTGAATTTTGAAATAGACGAAAATATTTGGCTATCACCAAGGCTAGCTTCAAAGGAAGTTAGATAACGAAACTTCGGTGGAAAATCATTCATAACATATATCCTACTAATATACTTTCAAACAAAATGAAGGCAACAGAAACAAATAATGCAACAACTGTCCAAACGAAATTGATTTTATAGAAGGATTCTTTTTTCTTACCTTGCCCTCCAATAAATAAACTTTGGAAAAGAGTAGAGACGCTTATTTCGCATGAAGTTGGCATGTTGATAAAAACTTTTTTTGAGTAACGTGCTGTTTGGCGTTCAATCAGGTCACATGAGTAGATGTACCCGTTCAAAAATAAATCATATTATATTAATTGATAAAATGTCAATCAGCGTTGCTAGAAAAAGAAAACAATTATCAAAAATACGAATAATTTTTTTTAACAAACATACAATAAGAAGGAAATATATTACTGGGTCGGTCGCGTAATGCAAAAGTCATCATTCTAGCACGGTGTTGTTAATCATTTGTTGACTTATAATTGTAGAAAACAATATCAATCGTATTCTCAAATAGCACATTTATATCTATCCGACATGTTCACCACACACACACACACACACACACACACACACACACACACACACACACACACACACACACACACACTTTCTCTCTTTCTCTCTCTCTCTCTCACACACACACAGACACACACAGACACAGACACACACACACACACACACACACACACACACACACACACACACACACACACAATATATATATATATATATGGGGGAGAGAGGGGAAGGGGGAGGCTGTCCTTATCGGAGTAAAGCCAGTTGGTGCGCCAAGTTTTAACACATTTTACATACATCTGCACAATTGCTCCTCTGTCTGTCTGTCCGCCTGTCGCTCTATCTGTCTGTCTTTCAGTGTCAGTCGCGCTCTCTCTCTCTCTCTCTCCTCTCCCTCCTCCCTCTCTCTTCTCCTCTCTCTCTCTCTCTCTCTCCTCTCTCTCTCTCTCTCTCTCTCTCTTTCTGGGAAAAACAGTAAGGAAAGAAAATTATGAAATCTTTTGTTTCATTTACGTTGTTCATCTTTGTATAAGCAGCACAGTCTCAGAGTGAGAGTGCCAGCACACCACACAGTAGAACATCAACAAACCCCGACACTTTGAATCAATCGCCCAAACACTAAAATCAGCAAAAGATATGTCAGTTTGTAAGAAAACATACAGACGATGCGTGGTGTGTAAGGGACTGAATGGAAAGGAGGAGGGAAAAAAAGAAAAGAAAAAATAGTAGTCGAAATTGTTTGTTTTTTTTCCGCTTTTTTTGTATTTTTGGCAGATAAAGAGGGCAGTGTGAAGCACCAAAAAATGAAGAGGTGGATTTCGGCCTTGGGAAAAAAAATGTGTCCGCCTTAGGTGCTCCTTTGATCCGATATCTGATGCAAAACAAACAAACAAAACAAACAAACAACAACAAACAACAGCAAAAACCCAAAAGCAAAGCAAAAAAAAAAAAAAAAAAAAAAACAAAAAACAAAACAACAAAAAACATGACTGACGTTGGAACAAACGCAGAAGAAAGAATATATTTGTTGGCAATGAAAATCATTTCTGTTTTAACGTTATTCAACTGGAGCTCATTGTGTGTCACGCAAGCTTTAAGACTAGAACTGCATGCTTGTGTACTCTCAGCGGTAAATGGCATGCGGGACAGTTAACTGTTTATCGTCAGAGAAACAATGGTGAAAACTCGATGACTCTGTGTGCTGCGAGACAATATCAGAGACAGGTTGAGAAAGAAGGACAAAGAGAATGGGGCACCAAACAGATCCCCATGGAATTCCAAAGTGCAAATATAAAGGAGAAGAGATGCCGCCATTAATAGAAGCATACATAATGCGATCAGAGGGATAGGAAAAGAACTGAGACAATGCAGCTTGGCAAATAGAAAATATGAATTTATGGCGGAAAGAAAGAGAGAGCGTGTTGTGTTGTATCACAGGCAGCAGGCAGGTCCAGCAGAGAAAGGGCAGCGACAGGATTAACGTCAACAGCAAAGATCTGATCATCGACTGGTGTTTTTTTTTTTTAAGAGTTGTGTCAGTCCTATGACTGCGGCGATTTGCAGACTGTAAAGGGTAGAACAAGCTGTTATGGCTGGTTGAGAACTGCAACATAAAAATCAGACAGACAAAGATAAAAGTAATGAATCGTTCACTTTCACGATTAAACATGGCGCCAGGTTATCCACAAATTCAGAGAGCAGTGAAAAAGCGCGTGGTTCACAAGTTCTCACCACAGATTTCTTTCATCACCATTTCCTTCACAACTGATTCAGATATTGTTAGTAGGAACTATCCTAACTATTTGGCCATGACAGACTCTGAGAATCAGGACAGTGAGGATGGTTAATAATCCTAACAATAAATAAATCACAAAACTTTGACGAAAATTCACAAAGAGGAAAAAAAAAACAACAGATATAATGAAAGGGATTTTGCTTTGGCCGAGATAGAGTGCTCGCAGCCTTGAATAGCAGTTGGCTTGTATTGCATACTTGCATTCTTCCATTGAAAGATGTAGATTTTGCCCGTAGAATAAGTTTATCCAAAAATTGCTTGAAGGATCTACATGAGCACATGGAGTCTCATCTTAACACACTGTCTTTCTACTCTGCTTCTTTCACGCTGGAGACACGGAGCTGGGCGCCAATAGCTGGACATCAGGATGAGGAAGGACGAGTGGAGATCTTGCGTCTAGTTTCAAGAGTGTGCCAACACAAGACCTCACGAAGAGTACTATGGAGGTGCTCTGAGGAAGGAACAGCTGAAGACTAAACTCTATTGAGCCAATTCTTACCAAAGGAGTCGTGGTCCGTGGCGCCGGTGTTTCTTGTCTGCCCATAATTTTCAGGGACTCGAGGAACATCACGTCTAAATTGGACTAAGACAGCATCTGAGATCTGAAGTGAGGCTGATTGAAGTGGAATTCGCAAGGTTGCTGGACGAATGAACAGTCCTATCGAGGATGTAACGAGATGTATCAGTCAGTGTCTTAACACACTCTCAGACCCAAAGACTCCAACAGGTTCATCCGATGGGCAGTGTAAGTTTGTTAGAATCGTTCCAGTGAAAATGAAAGTCGCCAACTGTCACTGAGCAGCCTGTCACAGAGGTCTTGTATTCCAGATGATCAGGAAATTTATGTTAAAAAAAAGATTGGTGTGACGTCTGAGGCATTGACACTGTAAGCTGTTGCAGTTTAAGAAAGAGTGTTGAAACAGGAAATCAGAGATCGTTGCTATTAGGCGAAAGCCATTATCTGAGATCACAAAAGCTGTTTCGCCCCAACTGAAGACCACGGAAGGCTACGTTTTACATAACCAGCTGGTGCCCAGTCCTTGTGCTAGGCCTCATCACCACTGAGCAGAGGCCATGACTTCATTACACACAGTATTGCCATGATGTTGTCAATGACAAAGTCGTTGACTGCGGCCCACCTCTCGCCAAAAAGACCTGGTGTTGAATATACAGCAAAGGCAATGTTTCCGCCGCCAAAACCGGCAGAAGGTTCCGAAGTGGCACAATGCATAGGCTGTGTGGATTTCTGGCAGTACCTGGACACACACAGAAAGGCTGAGGGTGGGTGAGAGAGGAACGGCTGATGACGTTGGTCTTTGTCTGTTTCTTCCTACCTCTTTTGCATACCGGGATATGTGCAAACTGACTCCTGGAAGCCTACTCCGCAACTTCAAGTTCAAGAAAGGGTCAGGTTTTCACGTGTGCAACACAAAAATCAGACAGTATCGCCTTCATAAGAGGGGAAGTGGAGGAAGAAAAGTATGGTGATTGCAACGCTTAGGGTGAGGTAAAGATGATTCAGTTTGTTGCTCCCTCCTCTCGCAGAATTCAGTATCTTGTAATAAGAAAAAGAGGGCGAACAGGGCGATGAACAGTTAAGCTATGGTTCAGATCAGCGGTGGCACGAGGGAGAACAGACAAGGAAAAGAAGGGTGAGTGACAGAAGGTATGCGCAACACATTGTCGACAGGAACATGTGAACATACACGAATGATGAACATACAGAGTACTTTCGTCAAAAGAAAATCCATAGAATCTGTAAACCCTGAAGCAAAGAGAATATACTGAAAGAGTCCACGCAACACTCCATTTGGCACAGACGTCCATAAGAAATTGGACAAGAACAAGAAGAGCAGAGATATGGTAAGTCGGCGTAGTGAAGGGCACAACCCACAGGGAACATTTTCATTGTATTCTCTGCAGACCGTTAGTTTGGTCCTACCTAAACTCAGTGTTACTGATGGTGTCTGACCGGGGATTTAAGGAGGCATCTCAGGCAGCGTTAAAAAAGGATCGGTAGCTTTTCTTGTGGTAACTTTGTTGTCCTTCAACCATCGTTGCACACAGTTATACTGATTTGACATTGGATTTGAAAATCCCCGATCTTCGCTTAGTGACACAAAATCTTAGACCTCCCTATGTTCTTCAGTTGATGAAATACGGGTCTTGCGCTGCCAATTCTGTCGCTTTCAGCTGCACCTGTACTTGCCCACAACTCTTAACTCTTGTCTGTTAAAAACAGTGCCACATATACGAACGCTGTCATTTCTTCTGGTACAGTTGTTGGTATTTGTCACATTGCTATTCAAAATTTTGATCTTCCCCTTTTGGTCTTTAGGCCATACTGAAATGAAACAGTTGCAAACTCGGCGTTTTCTTGCTGTGTCTACTGATCTTTGTGGGAAAAGAGTGTCAGGACCGCTGCAAGGGTAAGGTCATGAAGCCTTTCCCAGAAAGCTCACTGGATTCCATTCCCTCTTGATGTGGTGATCTTCATGATCCAGCCGACGACTAGTGGAAAGAAGGAAGGAAGGAGAGAGAGAGAGAGAGAGAGAGAGAGAGGAGAGAGAGAGAGAGAGAGAGAGAGAGAGGAGAGAGAGAGAGAGAGAGAGGGTCTGTTTTTTACCTCCATACTTCTAGTGACTTGTCTGTTCAGACCTCCAGAGGAATTTCTGATCCGGTTGTCAAGCTTTCTGCGATGCTGTAATATCATAGCAACTTAAACATTGTTTCTTTCCACTGTATCAAAATGCTTCCTCGTGCTTACTGAAATGAATGTAGAGTATTCTAGTCCGAAGACCATTCAACTAATTTAAGGAGAGTGCAATTGTCTGTGCAATTCGTAGTCTTAGGTCAATGCTGAATTTCATTCTTGCCGACAAGATTCTGTAGGAGATCTTACCAAGCGTGGAAAAGAATGCCATTCATCCACAGTTTGAACAGATGCTTAGATCCCATTTCTTCGGAAGCATACTGAGATATCACTCTTACTAATCAAATACCATTTCCTCCTTCTAGAACGTCTCAAACAAGCAGAGAAGTATTTATACAGTGATTACTGCATCTGTCTTCAGTGCTTTTTACAGGATAGCAGTATTTCCGTGGTGGTTTCTATATCCGTTTTTCAGTGCTTCTCAAGGGATTTGTCTGAACCTACTGTTTTGGCACTTTGAGTTCTTGCTTAACACCTTCTTCGGTGGGGCTTGTTGAGGTTATGGGGCGTTCTTACTCAGCCAGGGAGCTATGGAAGGGATTCTGTTCAGCCTGAGTTTTTCAGTGTCTCCATCTGTCAAGTTGCTCTTATCTGACCATCATGGTCAAGCACAGTGTCAAGAAAGTTTCATTTCTCCGTATTATCACAGGCTGCTTTTTCCCCACTGTGCAAGACCGGTATATTCTGCTCTTGTGGGCGGAGGAATTACTGGAAAGCCTGACTCCCGGTTCAGCTCCTGGGCGAGAGTTGACTGGCTGGTGAGGTCTGGGTCTGTGGAGAATCAGCACTACGTCCCTGTCTCATTTCAACTTACTCTAATTTTAGTCAAATCGAAGTTACTTGTGTTTGTTTCGATTCGTCCATGTACTCTTCTGACTATATTTAAGATCAAAAAGGCTCTCTCTCTTTGTTCAAGTCGTGAATAAATGTTTATTTGTGTTTGCTCATTTCTCCAGATGTTTTTTTTCCCTGCGTAGATGTCTTTTATACAGGGTATATAGGCAAGCTTGGAATATCTTTTTTGATGATGTGTCCTTGTTTGTTCTGTGTGCTCTGTGCTGTCATATCTTCTAGGCGATTCGGTGTCGTAAGCCGCATTCCTTTGGAGTTATGGGCGTGTATTGATTTCATCATGGGAACAAGAGTTGCCCTACTTGTTCGTTGTATACAGGTTATTGTTCCCTGCCTCGTTTCATGTTTACTTTCATTTCAATGAAATGTATTTGTTTCTGTTTGTCCATATGCTTCTCTGACTATACTCAAGATCGAAATGGCTGCGCCAATCTTGAATCAATGTTGATTTTCATTTGCTCATTTCTCCAGTTGTTTTTCCCGGTGTAGATGTCTTCGGTACAGAGTATATAGGCAAGCTTGGAATATCCTTTCTTGGGGATGTTTCCTTGTTTGTTCTGTGTGCTCTGTGCTGTCATGTGTGCTAGGTGATTCGGTGTTGTAAGCAGCATTCCTCTGGAGTTATGGGCATGTATTTATTGTATAATGGGAGCAAGAGTTGCCCTACTGGTTTGCTATTTACAGTTTAGTGTTCCCTGCCCCATTTCATATTTACTTTCATTTCAGTAAAATCGAGGTTACCTGCGTTTGTTTCTGTTCGTCCATATCACTCTTACTAATCAAATACCATTTCCTCCTTCTAGAACGTCTCAAACAAGCAGAGAAGTATTTATACAGTGATTACTGCATCTGTCTTCAGTGCTTTTTACAGGATAGCAGTATTTCCGTGGTGGTTTCTATATCCGTTTTTCAGTGCTTCTCAAGGGATTTTGTCTGAAGATCGAAAAGGCTGTGCCACTCTTGAATCAATGTGAACTTGTGTTTGTTCGTTTCTTCAGTTGTAGTTGCTAAGTGGATGTGTCAGGTACAGGGTATCTGGGCAAGCTGTGGTAAGATGGAATCACGATTTCCTGTTGCAGCCATGTTTCTGTCAGATAGCACAGAAAATGCATTACTTGTTGGGGTAGTATACTGAGAAAGCTCGCTTTCCCTGCGGTTAGGGAGGGGGGAGTGTTGGAAAGAAATATTGTCTGTCTGGACATCATTATCTGGAGAGAGAGAGAGAGAGAGAGAGAGAGAGAGAGAGAGAGAGAGAGAGAGAGAGAGAGAGATGAACAAATTGTGTGGTGTTTTGATGAAATAAACGTTTTGCATTCCAATTAATGAACACTAAAACTAAAAAGTAGTTGTTTTGTATTGTACCCACTGATGTCTTAAGCCGTGTGTTGTTGTTTTAGTTCATTTGTTACTCGTGACAGTTTTTGTTGATATTGTTGTCAATGCTAAAGAGAGTCACTTCAGTATTGAATGACGGTCTGATACAATCTATGACTTTCGTTGTCATAATGAGTTATAGCTCCATCAGGAAAAAAAGAAATTGAATTCTACAAATAGCTCCGCTTCACATAAAATGTACTCATTTCACAAAAATCCGTCTTCGTTCAAACGATGCTTGTCAGTTAAATCATTAATCTTGTTTTAATCTTTAGGCGTTTTCAAACAAATCCAATTTGACGAGTCAAATACTGTGATGTCATCCCCCCCCCCCCCCCCCCCCCCCCCAAAACAAAGAAATTGTGAGTGGAACGCGTCACGTGCGTCATCTCACACACGACGACTGTTTGTGCCAGTCACCTCGCGATGCGAGGGAAGTAACTGATGCAGATCAATGCGGTCGCTTGTTCTCTCCCCTGTCACTATCACAACGCGAGTGTCCCGCTTGTGGGTCGACCCTCAGTACTGTACAATGATATCAGAGGTGACGAGGGAGAGCCAGGAACCCACAGGCGTCGCTGGGTCTTTGTTGACCCGCAATGGCCGGCTAGGGTTCATGAGTGCTGGAGCTGTGTTCTCAAAATGTGAAGGATTTATTTCAGCCCAAGCTGTGCCAGTTTACTGCAGAATATTGGAAGTCCACACTTATGCTCGTTCTGCCTCTGTTGTGGTGGTGGTGGTGTCTCTATGACGACGGAATAAAACACGGACACCTTATAATGGTTTCCATCATGTCAGTTCATGTATACATTCACAGTATTGCTGTAAATTGGTGTACTTTTGTATATGTGTAGAGTGGAGTACAGATTAATGATTTGTGGATGGCGTGTGTGTGGTGTGTGTGTATGTGTGTGTGTGTGTGTGTGTGTGTGTGTGTGTGTGTGTGTGTGTGTGTGTGTGTGTGTAAAACATTATGTTAATCTGACAGTAAATGGTTTCAGTCAGTCAGTCAGTCAGTGTGTGTGTGTATGTGTGTGTGTGTGTGTGTGTGTGTGTGTGTGTGTGTGTGTGTGTGTGTGTGTGAGCGAGTACAGTTATGCGTGTGAAACAGGTAGTTATCAGTCACTGATAAAATCATTTGAAAAGCATATAAAATAAAAGTAATATAACAAGGTTACCAATGTACTAATCATGCAAACAGGCACATGCTGTTGGTGGTGGCGGCGATGTGTGCACGCACGCATACACGCGCGCACGCGCGCCCGTGCACACAACACACACACACACACACACACACACACACACACACACACACACATACACACACACACCGCCACCACCACGAATTGCATAATTAGTACCTTGGTAGCCTAGCTATATCTACTTTATCTTATACGCTTTTCAGATGATTTTCATAAGCGATCGATGATAACTACCTGATTTACCACGCATAACTATACTCGCTCACACACACACACACACACACACACACACACACACACACACACACACGCACGCACGCACGCACGCACGCACGCACGCACACACACACACACACACACACACACACACACACACACACACACACACACACACACACACACACACACGCACACACGCACACACACACGATATGTTTTCTCCTGATTTAAATTGACACTAAAATGTTCGACGAATATACATGTGTGTGTGTGTGTGTGTGTGTGTGTGTGTGTGTGTGTGGAGGTGTGTGTACCTTTTTTACCATCGTGTGGCTAACTTGCCGAGTTTTCGGTAGCCATCCCTCAGTGACTGGCTACATACTTTGTGATTGACTACCAACAAGGCGACCGGCTACTACATCCTTTTGGGAATGGCTACCTTTAATGCGACATGCCACTCGATGTTGACAGTCTACTTAAAATGTTGCCAACACCACGTCTACCTAACGGTGACATGCTACCCAATGTGGACTAGTCACTGTAATATCCCGCACACCACGGCTGCTTAAGTCCAGCACCACAGCATCTTCAGTAACTTTGGGGTGCTGGCAATGTGGAATGGCTGTAACCATAGAGGGTTATACTTTAAAACACTCATCAAAATCTGTTTCTTTCAACTTGTCTGATCCCTGTGCTTTTCACAGAAATCTGTTTTTTTTTCTTCAGAGACTCTTTTTACACACTGCTTGTCGATCGTCTCAGCATTGCCGGGTTATGACAGTAAGGAGAATGACTGGATGGGACACAAACATTGAGGGAATGAAGTGCACGGGCTGGTCATCAATGACAGGGCAAGACTAATGGAACGATGGCCTGGGCCGAGTAATAAATGACGATGTGTCTTAAAGACAGAGCAAGCTGCTTATAAGATTTAGGTACTCAAAACTGTGGGTTGTCATAAATATCCGGTGTCAAAACCACTTAACGCTCCTTACGAATTGACTTTTAAACGCATTTAATTACAAACTGTGAAATGATATTGTATTTGGGTGAATATTCAACATTTTTTTCTTTCTGGAGTTTTACATTTTCTGAACATTAGGCCTCTGTCTAAGTGTCTGTCAAAAATCAATGTGTATTCTTCTGTAACTGTCGAAGTTGATTCTCAAATGCATTTTGGTCCAGTGACATACTGCATATTACGTGGAATCACAAATGATTTCCTCCCTTTTTAAAAATTTTTTTTTTACCCATTTTGCCAGATCATGACTAGGATTTCTTACAACATTAAAGTATCCAGGCAAAAGACTTATTAGTGTGTGTGTGTGTGTGTGTGTGTGTGTGTGTGTGTGTGTGTGTGTGTGTGTGTGTGTGTGTGTGTGTGTGTGTGAGAGAGAGAGAGAGAGAGAGAGAGAGAGATCCAAGCTGGAAATGTTTCTCTCTCCCCCCCCCCCCTCTGTGCGCGGGGGGAGGGGGAGAAGGGGAGAAGGGGGGGGGGGGGGGGCGCACGCGCGCGCGCGCGCGCGCGCGCGCGCGCGCGCGTGTGTGTGTGTGTGTGTGTGTGTGTGTGTGTGTGTGCACTCTATGCAGACAAAGCGTCTTTTATTCACACGTGCATACACATGCGCACACCGCACTCACATATTTTCAAAGGGAGACAAATACATGTTCGCGAATATTGAAAGAACAGAAATGACAGACAACAGAAGGAAACACACACACACGCCCTCCCCCCCCCACGCACACACACACACACACACACACACACACACACACACACACGCACGCACGCACGCACGCACGCACGCACGCACGCACGCACGCACGCACAAGTCATGTACCACTCTTGACACACAAGTGAGATCAGCCAGTGAAAGCATGTCTTCTCTTTAGTCACGGTAGAAACTGTCCAGGACGGGGAAAATCGTGAGTCAGGCTCAACACACCAAGCTTATCTCTGCACTCATACACGCATATGCACACCATTGCACCCACCAAACATTCACCTCTCTCTGGGAATGGGATGTCACGCATTCGTTTCTCTCCTAACACGACTGAGATCAAGAAATACAATTTCTATGCTACTTATAATCAAACATGAAAAGTCAAATGACACAAAATGGAATAATCAAAATAGAAAGATCATTAATACTTCCTAATCCCGGGTTATAATAAAATGGCTTCTTATGTGGCCAGGTTTCCACGCACACAACCACACGTTCACACCACACCACAGTTCTTGAACAAGTCGCTTCAAGTTTTCTTCAGCACTGGATGATGGTGACGCCCTTGGTTGACTGGCTCCAGGTTTCAGGACTGGGTCTTCTGGTCGTCTGTGGGAACTCGACGTAGAAATCTTCTTCTTCGCCTCTTTCACCCCACCTCTGGGTTTCAAACTCAGTTTGTCTCTCTTCACCCACGTTGGGTTTCAAACTCAGTCTTTTCTCTTCCAGCTTGTCTTTTACCCTAAGACCTTGCTGTCTCTTCTGTCTCCCAGACCACGTTTCTCTCGCGACCCTACTCTGTCCTGCTCTCTCCCCTCCTCTTTCTCCTCTGTTCTCTCTCTCTCTCGTGGTGGTGTTCTCCTTCTCCTTGTCATGTTGTTCTCCCTCAGTTTATATAGGGATGGACACAAAGGATTTCCTTTCGGCCCATGCCTTTGTCCATGCTGCTTCTCCACCACCTTGTTCACAAGTACCCTGAATTCCCCTTTTCACTACATTCCTCCACACATCAGCATTCACACACATCTCTACCTAACTGATTAGCAAACAAATACTTGGCACCAGATGGACATCGAAAATTTCCCGCCGACTTCGGAGGCCACTTAACACAGTAATTATCCTGGAGAAAAAGCTACGACAACAACGTCCACGCGCATTCAACCAGCCTGACAATAGAACCAACACAGTGCCCCACGGCAATACCATCTGAACGAGCCAAGACTCCTGCTCTTCAAGGACCGTTTACAAAGCGAATTCAGCTGACTGAGTATTTAGCGCCCACTCGATGCTCCGAGGTCCTAGTGGTTACATCCCTCCCCCCTTCGCTATCGGGAAGGTTCGAACTCGGGAGGGTCCTTACTATCTTAGGTGCCGTCTGTCACCTGACCACTTCGACCTGCTTGGCACACTTCCACTGTATGCGTTAGGTGAAGGCGTACTGGTAATGAGTCTTTACCTATTTCTCTACCACTCATGGCATCAGTTTCAACTAGGGTGGGTAAGTTCCAGCCAGTCCTGAAATGACCCCGGGGGTAAAAGCAGGCCAGCCCAGAGTTACCCCGGGGTAGGTTCCAAAGGGGGGTGGGGGGCGGGGGGGGGGGGGGGGGGGGGGGGGGGGTGGGGAAGGGGGGGTAGGAATGGGCTGTTACACCGGTGACAAAATCTGGAGGTAAAGGTTTGATCGTTGTTAATGCAATAACCATCATTGTGTTGTGTTTTTAAAAACTGTCTCTGGAGGTGATCAAATACTAAACAAATGACAAGGCAAAACCTTATCCAATTTTGAGCACTCATCGTTAATAAAATCATTAATATCACCGAAGAGAAATACTTCCCATTGTGAAAATTATACAAAAAAGTTCTGGAGCTTAGTACACGCTAAAAAGAAAAAATTACCCAGGAGCAATAAAACCTGGATCTTAAAAAAGGTCCTGAAAAAGCTCCGACGGAGAATAAAAGTCATTACAAATATTTCAAAAAGAGGAACAGAAAATGGAAGATAATTAACAATCAACGAATTTATAGAAGAGTACACCCACTACTGATAATTAAACAAAAAGTTTCTCTGTGTGATAAGCCGTCGATCTTTGAAAAGATCAATCAAAATGTCAGGAAGATGAGAGCTTTGATTGTAATGGCAATAATTCAAAAACTCCTTTGGGGATGACCGATTGGTCCTTAAAAATGAGGAAACCTGGACGTGTGGAGGTACAAACCCTGACATCAATGGAAACCAAAGCATATCTATAGGCTTACCAAAATGTCTGAAGATAAAAGCTCTGATCGAAATAGAAAGAAATCAAAAACGTTTTTTTCGGGATGAACAATTAGTCCTTAAAGTAGTAGCAAAGCAGGTCGTGTGGAGGGAAATCGCTGATATCAATGAAAAACCAAAACCTGTCCATAGGCTTTTAAACAAAACCCACATCAGACCACAACATCCCAGGGTAAGGAAAAAGGAAGCCACAAAGACCTCTGGGTACCAACCTGTGCCAACCAGAGCTGGTGGATCCATCAGAACGATAATGACAGCAAGCTAGTATTGATGCCAGTAGGATCGGTTTTTTTTTTTTTTTTTTTTTCGCTTTTTCTTTTTTTTTGTTTTGTTTTGTTTTCTTCTTTTTTCACTGTTTTTTTTTTCGCCGGAAGCGATAATTCGATACCCGTAATTTTTTTCTTATATAATCTGTAATGAAAATTCTTTCATTTACTGTTATTTATCTGTTTTTTCCCCCTTCATTCCCTTTTTTTCTGGTTTGTTTCATTTGTTGTCTTGATTAATGATTATATGCTAGTCAAAACTGTCGCTTCTCATAAATGTCCTTCGTTTGGTCAGTTCCACTTTGATTTTCTTCTTCTGCCTAATTTTCGCTTTTCTTTCGTTGCAGTTACGACGACTTGACATCCATTACCATCTTACCTTCACTCTTCCCTCTCTCTCTCTCTCTCTCTCTCTCTCTCTCACACACACACACACACACACACACACACACACACACACACACACACACACACACACACACACACACTGTGTGTGTGTGTGAGTGTAACGTGTCGGCCGAATGTTCTTCAGTCCTTTAGATTTTTGGGGGGGGGGGGGGGGGGGGGGGGGGCTTCCATTTGGTTTTTTTTCTGGATCCGTTCTTCAGAGACTTAAAGAATGGGGCTGCTCATAGGTCACCAGAATGTGACATGATGCGGGTTGTTGATGCGGGTGATTGATGCGGGTTGAATGCGTCTGTGATTAGACTGCGATGGTGGAAATGCACGGAAGGCCTTGTTAACGGCACACAGACAGGAGTTAACGAAAAAAAATCGCGATCAGCCACATTGGTAAAAACATGAATCCTCATATATCCAATCCAGACTCGACCGAATCGAGTAAAACATGAAACACACACACACACACACACACACACACACACACACACACACACACACACACACACACAAACTCTCTCACTCACTCACTCACTCACTC
>JADBJO010012588.1:0-20000 GCA_016801955.1 Conus betulinus | reverse complement strand
GCCCCAACATTTGAATCTTCTCTTTGTTCTTCCCACGTTTCACAAAGTTTTGTTTTGTCATTGGTTCAGTTGTCTTGGGGGTACTCTCGTTAACTATAAACCAAAGCGAAAACATCACCTCTTTAGTGGAGGAAGTAAGAAGTGAGTTTGGTGCTCCAGCACGTCAAGGTCACAGTCTATAGTTTTTCTCCGACAGTCCCACCCTTCCATTCCGGGTAGTGTGGTCTATGACTCCTGGCCTCAAACCAGGTAAGAGAACTGCGGGAACAGTAGCTTAATGAATGACACCAGTCTCGCCTAGAGAGCGTGGACAACTCGGATTCGTGGGAGAATCTGCCAGTCATTAACCTTTCATCCGCTGATTCGGCCTTATCAGAGAGCCGTGGCTATGTCAGTGCCTCCCTTGGCGTCAAATGAAGATATACCACAGTCTATAATTCTGTGGCATTGTCGCCAACCAGAGTTAAAAAAAAAAAAACCAGAATCCAACAACATCCCAAAGCAGCCAATGAAGAACAGAACAGTAAATCCAGAACAAAATGTTGTAAGGACGTGTTAACATTTCTGACTGCATGTATGTAGATTTAGCACACAACAAAATGATGTATATAGCATAATCCATTTTCAGAGCGTTTTTTTTTTTTGTTTCATGTTTATTGCTTGTTATTGGTTTAGAGTAGTAATCAGTAGCTGAAAAGTGTTCATGCCTAATTTTATTAATTGATATGTGAATATTCCCCCTTGCCCGATGCATTGTGTTTTCAGCGGAAGTTGCCAACATTGAAGATTGCGATGTTACTATCCCATAGCAGACACCTCATTTCCATTACATTGAGATATCTCAACCACATGGTCAACAATACTTGTGCAAATCGTTTTCAGATCAAATTTAGAGTGCACATATTTTTTTTTTCTGCCCTTCCGGTCTTTTTTTATATAATCTTGATGGAGACTCCACATTTCTCTCGATTAAAGCAGGGTTGACATTTTGCATTCACCACATCATCGACTGCGCCTAAAACTGCGTTGGGCGAATTTAATTTACCCTTCTCTTCATCCCAGTGGCGACCTGGACATTTTTGAACTGGTAGAGACTGTTTATTGTACATATACTTTGATGCTCAACACATGACAGTGAATCCGATATGATACATCTACGGATATCCTTAGGTACTCCCTCCCACTCCAGATTCGTTGTTGGGCTATGTTTCATCTTTTCACCAAATTTGATAAACGTGAACTCTCAGGTTTCGATGCTGGTTTGTCTTATGGGTGATTTGCACTTTTGAAGACCTGTCTGTACAATGACGTAGGAGATTATCGTTGGCACATGACGAAAATAATGTAACCTTCCAGATAAGGAGGGGAAAAAACATTTACAGAGGGAAAGAGAGAAAATGGTGCAAAAAATAATGTCAGTTACATATCTGAGGAAAACATGTAGTGATTTTTTAGGCAATTTAATCTTCATCTTTATCTTTAATCTTAATCGTCAAGTATCCAAATGTATTGAAGGCATGTGATGTTAAAATAAACGTCGGATCTCTTTGACAGTGACAGTGAAGTCGGGGTAGGTGGAACTGACTGCCACTTTATTGCTTTGAAAGTTGAAAGTGTCACTTAATGTGCTACCAGACAGATTTCCTTTATATTTGGCAGACATTCTAAGAGCCCAGTTCGTTGCAGACATCCCCAAAGCGCCGTTCTGTCATATCAATCTGTTGAAAAGAACAAAACACCTCCGAACTAACCTGTAACGAAATAGGAGGGCAAAAATGTCAACATCAACCGATAGGCGCTCAGAAACTTCGTTGCGCTACATTGTGCTACGTCAGGTGATATGGTACCATGAAACTTCGTGAGGAACACACTTGCATGAACTGCCCGTGACACGTAGCGAGAAAGTGTCACCACAGGCAGCACACTGTGTGAGATATGCCAGAAACCACCAGACTGGTGTGTACCCAGGCTACTTCCTGTCCAAGTAGAGAAACTGCCCCCAACTAGTCAACTACTTTTTACCATCTGCGTTCCTTTTTTTTTTAACTGTCAGACAGCCTAATCATTTGTGTGAAGATCTGTGCTTTTAACTCACTCTCTCTCTCTCTCTCTCTCTTTCTCTCTGTTTTTGTGTGTGTGTGTGTGTGTGTGTGTGTGTGTGTGTGTGTGTGTGTGTGTGTGCGCGCGCGTGCGTGCGTGCGTGCGTGTGTATGTATGCGTGCGTGCGTGCGTGCGTGCATGCGCGTGTGCGTGCGTGCGTGCGTGCGTGCGAGCGTGCGTGCGTGCGTGCGAGCGTGCGTGCGTGTGCGTGCGTGTGCGTGTGTGTGTGTGTGTGTGTGTGTGTGAGTGAGTGTGTGTGTGAAAAGCTGGTCAGTATGCATTGTATACAGATTACGTTTTGGCGCATAGCTTTGTACGTCATCTGCATTTTTCTTTACTTATCGTGCACAGCCACGACTATGCTGGAACCTTCCCCTGTCTAGACTGAACGTCTATGCACCACGTTTGGTGGACAAAGTGGAAAGAGGTGGAGGGGCAGATATCATGACCACTGGTTTGAGATCCAATGGTCTTTGTTACAATGCTAGTAATTTGTAATTAATTTGACAGAGTTTGTCGCAGTTTATATAAGAATGACATTCCCTGTCCAGTTTGCTGACACTTGACACAGTTCCTGACCTTGCGTCCAGATGGCATCAGTGTGAATGCTTAAGGCACGCCACTCGTTCCAGACCGAGTTCATTTCGAAGGTGGAGAATACATCCGAACATATATGTGGTCCCAAACAACTGCCTCTTCTCTCTCTCTCTCTCTCTCTCTCTCTCTCTCTCTCTCTGTGCTGTGGTACAGACAGCGCCCAGCTACACTGCAGACGCTAAAATGCGAACACAAATGAAAACCATAGAGGAGAGAGGGAAGAGCTTGGACAGTCTTCTCCGTGTTTTCGGCAAAGTTGAACAGATCCCTTTCACGTGGAACACAGAGGCTGACAAAGGACCTTCTCAGCAGGGCCATCCTCACTGCCGCGATGCACAGTTGTGACGTGGACTATTACAACGTAAGACTAACAGTCCCTGTATCATTTACAATTATCTTTCATACCGCGATGCGGGATCTACGTCTCGATGAACTTTTGTAAAAGCCAGTTGAACTGCATTTTTTAAATACTAAAATGATGTGTATCTGCTTCCCTCCTCCTCCTCCTCCTCCTCCTCCTCACTTTGCTTTCAGACCCCCTCCCACCCCGTTCACCCACCCTCTTCCTCGGTAGTCCATCTTTGTGAGTGGGCCTTGGTAGTCTAACCCACATTAGTCCTCGTCTGCTGATTGGCCAGACGTATACATGTGGAGGACGAAACCGCACGCACACCCCAGTTGAAGCCAACAGGCGGTGCCTGACGGATGCGTGAAAGTGGTTTTCCCCCAGTGACTATCTAGCGTGAATAATTTTCTTGGACCTTCATAATCTCTTTCAGGTCGGTAATTAATGTCATAATCACGGTAGAATCATTAGATTCTAATTATGTATGAAAGTATTATTCCAAAGTTTATCTTATTATACTGGTTGGCTTGCTGGTCGACACCAGCAGTCTTGATTCTTTTTGTGCTCCGCTCTCAGAAGCTGAACTTTTGAACACACATCGGCGGCTCTTTCGGTAGCCATGTCGGAGGGTCTTTCAACCCACAAACAGTAGCGGGCCCAGAACAGTCCTTGATTCAGTTGGAAGCCTGATTCAAGAGCTAGATGCGAGCTGGAACAAAAAAAAATTGAGACCCTAGCAGGACTACTTAGGCGTAAGAGGAAATTTTCAGTTGAAGACGGGACCCGCAGACCCCGCCAAATTTGCCCGAGTTTCTGGAGACGATTGAGAGTCAGAACAGGAACACAACGGTGATATTCTGGAGCTGAGAGTAGATGGGGAACGGGAAGAATTAGAGGAAAAAGAGGCACAGCTTTTCGCATCGCAGAATAAAAAAAGCTGACCAGTCAGAGACCAATCTGACCTTGCTGAAAGAAATAGCCTCCGAGTTGAGCGATACGGACAAACGTCTAAGCAAAGAAATGAGAGAGGAACTGACAGAAATTGTTAATGGTTGGTTCACGAACAAACTTAGCCCGGATCTGCAGAAAAAGAAATCTACACCCTACAACAGGCAAATTGTTAGAAATTGATCGCCCCGACGGTAAATAACGAAATATGGTCGACATTACCGTCTGAGGCCATCAACCTGAAAATGCAGCATATTGAGAGAGCAGTCATTAAGGAGAGGACTGCGTGCGTGCGTGCTTGCACAGTTCATAGTCCAATTTTGAAGCCGTTAAGCATTGTACCAACGCGGTGGCTATCTTGAGTCACGTTTCGCGCGAGATTTGGTTGTGCAGACGCGGTGGCACCAGACCACGTGTAACCAAGCAGTTTTCGCGGATCTGTGAACCGGTCCTGATCAGACCAGCTGTTTGGTGACAGTTGTCTGTGACACTCAAAGACTGACCACACCAGCTCCAGTGTAGGCCGTAAGTGCAGATACCGTGGAAGCGCCCGCTACTATCGTGGACAAGCGGGCGGTTCTTACTACTCTGAGTCGAGTCGCGCATGTGGTCATTTTTTAGGCCGAAGGAACAGAACAAACAAAAACAGCATTGGTTCCAGTAGAAACGGGGACATCAGAATCCTATAGTACTAACATCCAATGTAACTCTGACAGAAGATCAGATCTCCATTTGCAGAATGTCTGACTGCTTTGCACCAAGCCCAAGACAACCCTTGGATGTAAGCGACCAAGTGTCTGGCACCCTTGCTTGGGCTGAGCATCTCCGATTGCACCACTTCTATGGGAAGCAGAACATTAACAGAGGGGCGGGCGAAGCTGAGAGAGGGATGAGTGGGCTGGGAGAGGGATGGGTGAAGGTGGGAGAGAGGACGACCATGAAGAGCCCTTTTTGTAAAAAGACCATGGTATAGACCTACCACAAGAAGTGCCCTGAGAGATGATCCTGCCCTGGATGTTGTCTCACTGTACCCAAGTGTGGATATGCTATGGGAATCCCAGCTGTTGCCCAAATGCTTAGTGACCATCCTTCACCACTGAATGTGTCTACGGACTGCGTTGTTGAAAGACTGAAAATAGCGCTTGACAACAATGCCTGTGCATACTCAGATGGTGTAGGCAAGACTTTGATTGCAGCTCTCAATCATGGGACAGCAATGGAGCCTTGTCATGCTTGCGACTATGTCGATGTTTTTATGGGTGAACTGGATGAGAAACTGGTCCAAGAAACTCCAGTTCCACTGATGTCCTCTCTGGTGGTGAACAAGGAGCCTTTGGAGATAGAAACCCTCAACTGGAACAGATTCGGAGATGAAGGTTTTGCAGTTTTGCCCAGACTCCGCTGATGCCAGTGCTTTTGAAACACACTTACAGAATTTGCATCCCCCGGGTATGAAATGGACGGTATCCTGTGGCAGAGAAGCAGAATACTTAGATGTAAGGGTGAGTATAAATAACGCTGGGCTCATCGAAACTGATGTTTTCTTCAAAGAATTGCCATAGCTACCTCCCCCCCCCCCTTCCTCCTGCCACCCCACGTCAGTCTTCAGAGGCAAAGCGAGAAGCATTGGTACCAGACTAAGAATGCTAATCAGCAATGATGAACAGCTGAACAAGAGGATAAGGGAATGCGTAAGGTACCTAACCTTGTCAGGCTGGCACTATGACAGCATTCACAAGGATCTCACAGGGAGCCACAAAATCAAGAGATGCAATACTCCATCAGCCCCGTAAAAAGCAGAGTAAAAAGATAGCTTGGGTCACAAAATTGACCCTCGAGCTCCGTCGAGGACTACCATCATTAAAAGAAACCTCCATCTCCTGTATTCAAATCCCCAAAACAAATCTGTGTTTCCCTCCAAGAGTATCATTGCGGCTGACAGGAGACCAAAACTTGGGGGAAACCTACAAACCTACTGTACCAAGACGACTTGTAGAGCATGGACGCAAAAAGAGTGCCCTGGCTTCTCCAGATGTACAGGACACCTTCTTGTTCATGATAACTCATTTGCTATGTCAGTAGGGATAGCCTAAATGTTCGCTCTGGTAGAAATGTACCTTTGGGACGTTTTGTTTTAAATCCCTAGAAATCTGACCATATGTTTTTTTTTATGAATTTACATCTCTCTCTCTTCTCTCTCTCTCTCTCTCTCTCTCTCTCTCTCTCTCACACACACACACACACACACACACACACACACACACACAACACACATTCACACACACACACACACACACACACACACACACACACACACACACACACACACTCACGCGCGCGCACGCGCGCGCAAAGATCACGTTAACCAGTTACTGCCAATAAATTACGGCTTGTAAAAGTGTAATACCAAAACTTTGAGAATGCCGATACCAGGGACTGATATTGATTTGCTTATCTTTACATTCACACAACACAGAAGTTGCAGTACCCTGATGTGGAGTAAGAGATTCAACGGCGAACATTAGAATACAAGGCAGAGGCTACCGTTAATATTAAAGTAAAGAAAATTGAAGACCAGATTTACACTGTGTCACCTCAAAACTTTCAAAGGAATGGGATCACCAAATTACATAAAGTACTTGGAGTTTGGTTGAATAATGCACAACAGTATTTTGAAGATACTGTTACCGTTTTATTCGTACATTCACTTTTTGTATCTCACTTACGCCTACTTCGTACAAATATATTTTTTTATGGAATCTATTATCGAACCTTCAAGCGTATTCATATAGTTAAAGGTTCATCATGTATTTTCTTTAATTACAAGTTAAAAAAAAATAGAAACATCGGATATAGATTTCCGAATGCCACATTTGAAAACTATAAATTGGTGACTTTCTTTCTAAATTGACAATGTAGTCATTTTCCGTCATGCTATTATTTTCGATAATTTATTACTCATGTGTGTGTCAAGTCAAAATAATTTTATTAAGGGATAAAGAATAAGATTCACAGATTTTTTTTTGTGTGTGTTTCCCTCACACTATAATTTCAAGTACAAAAGAAACCAGCCAAACAAACAATCATCATGCATTAAAATATTATAAAGAACATCCACATTTCTAAAGTAGCTACACTCAAAATATTACAATTCTATCAAAACTGCTGTTCAAAATTTCATTAAGTATTGCATTTAAGGGAGGAAGTTCCCCAATGGCACTAACAGTTGTTCTGGTGGCATTGGAGCTGATCAGACACTGGGCAGTGCTCTCGCAGGACTCCCCCTGTTCTTCAACGACGCAGGCACCATCACCGTCACCATCGTCATTATGGTAAACATTGCCATCAACATTGTTAGCATCGTCATCATCAGCATAGTATTCTTGGTCGTCAGCGTGGACGTTATCATCAAAATCATCATCATTGACAAGAGAGTTATCTTCGTCGTCAGCATGAGCATCATCAGCTGCAAAATGAAAGAGTTTCGCGCGCACACACACACGAAAACACACACACACACACACACACACACACACACACACACACACACACACACACACACCATCCACAAATAATTAATCTGTACTCCACTCTACACATATACAATAGTACACCAATTTACAGCAATACTGTGAATGCATACATGAACTGACATGATGGAAACCATTATCAGGTGTCCGTGTTTTATTCCGTCGTCAAAGAGACATCACCACCACCACCACAACAGAGGCAGAACGAGCATAAGTGTGTGGACTTCCAATATTCTGCAGTAAACTGGCACAGCTTGGGCTGAAATAAATCCTTCACATTTTGAGAACACAGCTCCAGCACTCATGAACCCTAGCCGGCATTGCGGGTCAACAAAGACCCAGCGACGCCTGTGGGTTCCTGGCTCTCCCTCTCGTCACCTCTGATATCATTGTACAGTACTGAGGGGCGACCCACAAGCGGGTCACTCGCGTTGTGATAGTGACAGGGAGAGAACAAGCGACCGCATTGATCTGCATCAGTTACTTCCCTCGCATCGCGAGGTGACTGGCACGAACAGTCGTCGTCGTGTGTGAGATGACGCACGTGACGCGTTCCACTCACAATTCCTTTGTTCGGGGGGAGATGACATCACAGCATTTAACTTGTCAAAGTGGTTTTGTTTGAAATGTCTAAGATTAAAATAGATTACAGGATTTAAGTGACAAGCATCGTTTGAACGAAGACGGAAATTGTGAAATGAGTAATTTTATGACAAGCAGAGCTATTTGTAGAACACATTTTTCTTTTTCTGATGAAGTTATAACTCTTTATGACAAAGAAACCCCATAGATTGTATCAGACCGTCATTCAATACTGAAATGATTCTCTTTAGTGCTGACGACAATATCAACATGGGTAAAGACCTCGGTTTACACAGACGAGTAAACCGAAAATAAAGCATATAAGATCAATCGTAAATAAATGTTAGCGAACCGCAGAGAAAATGTGGACAAACAAATCACACTTATCTTCAATCACCTCAGCGCAAGGTCCGCAAAAAAAAAAAAAAAAAAAAAAAAAGGTGGACAAACAAATCACAACGCAAAACACGACGCGTTACGACCTCTTAGGTCTTCTTCAGGCAAGACACAAAACAATTAGGACGACGAAAATGAACGAGCAATCACTCAATGTTCAATCACTCCGGCGCAATTTTCATTAATTCAACCTCAATCTTGCGCTGAAGTGATTGAAGATAAGTGATTGCGAGAGAGAGAGAGAGAGAGAGAGAGAGAGAGAGAGAGAGAGAGAGAGAGAGAGAGAGAGACTCGAAACTGAAATGTGTTATTCATAAAGGCCATTTTGGGAGTGCAGGTATGTCACTGCTTTTTGCAGATAAACGTAAGCAGTCAACGCCAAGTTTCCACAGCGAGCCTTCAGAACCTTTGGTATTTGAAACGAACCAAAACTCTTTAGCAAAGGATTTGCTGAGTAGTATGATCAGAACTGATAAACTTACAGACACAAATCAATTGTTGGTCGTGTATGTCAAACTGCATCAGCCTGTATGAAGACAAACACTAAGGAAGGAAGGAAGGAATTCTGTTTTACGTCTCGTCACACATATAGGTGATTGCAGACGTCTAAATAACATAGTGTTTACAATTTTAGACTATTATCATAAAAGAAGAGAAGAGGACGATGTGGTTACATAGAACAAAAATAAAGGACAGATGAATTATAGGACAGTAAGTATGAAAAATTAGAGAAAAATAACTAAAGTAATCTAACTTACGATTATGATTATAAAATGTTCCTTAATGGACTTTCCAAAAGGTGTCTCGTTAATTTAACAAGAGAAATAACTGGCAACGAATCTAAAAAGTCAAACACATTAACATGCCCAGTGTCAGCACTTGGTATAACACCCTTCAAAAAGGGTTTCGTTAGTTCACAATCAAAAATCACATGTTGAACTGAAAGATCCCCACGACATACACACTTAACAGTCTGGCAATACTTGGTTCGTAGGGAATTACATAAAAGTCTAAAAGCCAGGCTTGAAACCGGTCGGCTAATCGACACAAAGTTTGACAGAGTTTGCTGACGAGGTTTTGATGAGGAACTGTATTGACTCCAGAAATCCCTTTCGATGATATGACTAATTTCCTTGTGTGACAAAGGACAGTCAACCTTAATACTACCTAATATATTCTTTGCTCCCCTTTTTGCTGCTCTATCTGCTTGATCGTTAAAACACTAGTTCATGGATCAAGACCATTGTGAGCAAGACTGGAAGAGGCACTAACACAGACACCCGTCAGCACCTACCGCCTGGAACTGCTCTGTGACGGCCTGCTCTGGAATCAGGTCACCATGGTAATGAGAGCAGCAGCAGAGTGGTCAAGTACTTAACTCTGCTGGATGACCCTTTCAATGGTTAGTGACCCTCCCCACAGCGTGAATGAGTGTGTTGCACTGTTGTTTCCTCCTAAAATGTTGGGTTGAAAAGACATGAATGCTACGTTGGTCACGCTTTTTCAATGTGCTTGGAGACTATTCATTGTGTGGGAGACTATTCACGGTGTGGGAGACTATTCACTGTGTGGGAGACTATTCACGGTGTGGGAGACTATTCACTGTGTGGGAGACTATTCACTGTGTGGGAGACTATTCATTGCGTGATGTAAAGTGACTGCCCACTTAATGCTCTGAATTCTCATATTATACCACGTGACTTCGCCTGAACAAATTAATAAGCGACTGATCATTACAACATTAACCAGCGTAACAGTAGGAGGGGGTGGGGGGGATACAGTTTACCTATCATGAAACCGTCGCTGGTAAGTGAACAGAACGTGCCCACCCCTGCAATGGCCTGATGGTGATGGACTCAACAACCTCTTCTTCTGTTGGTCATTCAAAGTCCAGCAGGAGCTCTCAGAACGTTGACCTGGCTGGGCACCGCGTGCCAGTGCTCATGCCACGTTACGCCCCTTCCATTTTCTGGCAGAGTTCTTAACGATAATTCACATCGAATGTCCCCCGTCTGCCATAAAGCTGCATTACTTTCATAACGATTTACTCTTCTTTTCTGGTGATATGTTGTTTTGTAGATTTAATGGATTGTTGCTTTATGGGTGGGGTGTTCTTCTGTGGGTGGTACGTTGCTGTCTTGAGGGGTTGCATTGTCTCGTGGTTTTGTTATTTTCTTCTTTTTTTTTTGTTTCTGACTGGGTGGTCAGAAATGTATTATTCTTGTGTGTAGCAGTATGTTGTTTTACGGGTTTATATGTTGTTTTGTGAGTTGTCGTGGTGTAGATGCTCTGGGAGGTGTTGTTTCAGGGTTGGTTTATTGTTTTGTAACTTAGTAAGTTTTTTTTTTTGTGACGGCATGTTGCTTTTTTCTGAGTGCGCCTGTTCTTGTTTTGGAGTTAATGTGTTGTTTTGTTGGTTTGCCTGTTGCTGTGTTGTTGGTTTGCACGTCTCTGTTTTGGTAGTTGGTGTGTTGGTTTATGAGCTGGCATATTATTCGTTTTTCATGAATCAGTATAATATTTTATGGGTTTGTATGGTGTTGTATGTGCTGTATGTTGCCGTTTGTTCGTTTGATGGTCACATTGATCACGCGTTAACCCCATACTGTAGGTGGGGGAGGTGCTGCGACAGACGGTCTGACAGTTAGAGACCCGCATATTCTCTCCCTCTCGCCGCAGTCAAGCGCAACACAGGGTAGAGGACGCCGTAATCAGTACTCAGTACTGTTGATCATCTAGGGCTTCGATCTGGCCCAGTCTGGCATATTCACCCACACACTGCTACTCTGCAGAATGGTACTGGACAGGACTCTGTAACGAGACAAGTACCAGTCTCTCTGAGAGCTGTCGATGCTTTACGTGCTTTACGACAATGATGGACGGTTCTGAGCTGTCTGCCTATACCCTGAGTTTCTCTGAGATGTTTCTTCTTTCCTTTGTATTTAAATTCAATGTTTAAGAGGAGAAGTCTTCAGCCTTGATAGCGAGCCTTTTTCCTTTTCTTTTCTTTTTTTTTTTTTCTTTTCTTTTTTTTTTTGAGGGGGGCTTGGCGTCTATTGCAAATGACCTACTCTGGCTTTACATAGATGCAAACGGGATGGAAGAGGGTGTTCTTGTTTCTGATGGGTTTGACCGGAAGAAAGCATGTAATCAGAATGAAATAAAAACAAAATGAATAACATTGATAGATAAATAGGTGAGGATTCATTAATACACACTGACACGCAGACACACACACACACACACACACACACACACACACACACACACACACACACACACACACACAGATAAGAATGTGGGGTTGAAACTATCCACCCCCTGGAAGAGTGGTTAAAAGGAGACGTATAGAATGACAGCGGTTTGCGTGCGGGCATTGTCGGGTGCTTGTTGCCTCTGTTGTATCCAGTAACGCATTGAAATTGCGCCCTCCAGTGTCTTTGGATCGAAACTGAAGCAACCTGTGGCTTGAGGTATACGAATAGGGGCTGACTGGTTTGTTGAGCTAGTGGCATATGTTAGTGATGCCTTCTCTGACTCGAGTTGTCAGGGCCAGCCCTGTTTCTGCAATGTATTTTTTTTTTAAATCTCAGGCATAGAAGTTGATGGCATTTACTGTTTTAGAAGATGAGGAAACTGAAATGTGTGTGTGTGTGTGTGTGTGTGTGTGTGTGTGTGTGTGTGGTGCGTGCGTGCGTGCGTGCGTGCGTGCGCGCGCGTGCGTGCGTGCGTGCGTGCGTGCGTGCGTGCGTGCGGCGTGCGTGCGCGCACGCGCGCGCGCGCGCGCGTGCGTGTGTGTGTGTGTGTGTGTGTGTGTGTTCAGATTGTCAACGATCATTGAAACGACCATCATAAAACTCATCAGTACAGGCATATCCAGAGAGAGAGAGAGAGAGAGAGAGAGAGAGAGAGAGAGAGAGAGAGAGAGAGAGAGACAGACAGACAGACAGACAGACAGGACAGACAGAGATATCGGTAACAACTATTAACTGTTCTATGATTTTCCAATCAAACTCATTTTTGATGCTGCTGTAAATGCAGTTTCAAGGAACATGATTTTAAAGAAGATGGTAAATTGGTATCTGTTATCCTTCAAAAACGCATCAAGATCAGTTTGTAGAGATTGTGTAGGGGGGGGGGGGGGGGGGGGGGGGGAGGGGGGGGGGGCTGGAAAGACAAAAAGCTTGTGTGCTGTGTCTACTTTCATGTGGAATACAAAGTTTTGGACCACAGATTTCTGTGGAGCTTTTTTTTTTTTTTTTTCAACGCATTTTACACATATA
The DNA here is from genome assembly GCA_016801955.1 of Conus betulinus. Classification (NCBI taxonomy): domain Eukaryota; kingdom Metazoa; phylum Mollusca; class Gastropoda; order Neogastropoda; family Conidae; genus Conus; species Conus betulinus. The sequence continues at coordinate 7,218 of JADBJO010012588.1, read as the reverse complement.
AGCATTGTTCTAAGAAGAGTATCTCTTTAAACGGTGGGTTACTTATTGTTTAGAAATCATTTTCAGTCAAGGTATTAGTATGTCAGCTGTATTATCCGTATGGCTTTTCATGTGGATGAATTATTGGTTGCCAATTAGATTCACTAAAACTCTCCCATAAGGTGGACGCATATTTGATCAGAGATCAACGTGGACAAGATGGAAGCATCCCCTGCATTGAACATTCAGAAAGTGTGTATATCTTGTCAGTTGAACAATATAGAAATACGTTTTCCAAGACACATAATGTGATCATATAATGATAGGTCATTGTCTATGATAACCGCTAGCACTTTATGAGATGTGAACTTCATGTGTTCCACTGTAGTGGTCTTTATAGAAGGGTACCAACAAGAAACTCATTTTCTGCCGCTTCTGACGTGTGGTCACAGACATGCTTTTCTTGTATTCGCAGTAAAGGACCCGGTAGGATTATCGCTAGTTAACTGTAGTTTAGTGTCATCAGCTAATTTTTTCACATTATACCAGCCGCCGTGGCGAAGTGGTTAGCGTCGCGGTATCCCGGCTGGGAGGGTCGTGGTTTCGAATCCCATCAGAGTCATGTGGGTTTCTCTGCCCGACCGGCTCCTACCCAGAGTTGAGTTTGCTGCGGACTCAGTTGGGAAGACTGGGACCACACAGTCGAGTTTTATCCACTTAATGGATGCGTTTCTGAGAGTGTTGCTCAAATTTCCTGACCAACACTGCAGGTGTCTGTATCTCTCGGGCCTGGTTGACACCGGGATATATTATGAAAGGAAGCGTAGAGTACAGCCCTGTCATGTAGTCTCAGACCGAAATGGAAATCTGTGGCGTCATCTTAATCATCATCATCCTCATTGTCATCGATCAGCATGAAAAAAAAAAATCACATTATACATTAAAACATTAAGCCCTGATCTGCTGGAACTAATTCCAGCAAGGTGATGACGATAAGCCTGGAAGGATCCAAGAAAATCTTTGGCTTCGTTTGATCATTGATGGCTGTCACTGTTTTTAAACGATAGGCCAATGGTTGATAACGTCAAACGGTTTAAAACGGTCAACCAGAACCAAAAAAAATCCAATATCGTTTTTTGTTTTTGTTTATATCAGGCACACAGTCATATATAAGCCGTATCTTAGACGTATGGCAAGGGTGCTTTTTTTTTTTTAAACCTAAGTTACATACTTAGGCCCATAGCTCAAGGGTGAGCATAGGCCATCGACAACACTCCGCCATCGCAAATACATAATGTGATCATACAATGATAGTTTTTTTTTTTTTTTAAACCTTACTTGTCATAAATTAAATCATAATAAGACAACAATACAAAATTGTTCGATGAATTCTTTTGGTGGGGGGTTTGACAGAAGGGAGAGCACACTAAAGCAGGTCTATTTTAGAGGAATTATGGGATCGCCACTTCTGTGCAAAGGTAGGAATAATACTGGCTCGTTGAATTCAACATTATGGTGAAAGTAGAGGGGGTTGGTTTTTGAACAGTATAATTTGATTTCTTGTACATCGTCTTCATCAGCTTTATCTTTTAACCTTATGTCCCAAGGACATGTGCTCAATAGAACTGTAAATCTTCTGATGAGAGTTCCTTTACTGGATTTTGAGATCTAAAATCCAGCCCATCATTGTACAAAAAGCCTTCAAATCATTCCTGAATTCGGATAAGAGGATAATAAATCTTGAAAATATTTTTTTGTTGTTTTTCGTTTCCCAGAGTTTTCGTTTGTTTTCTTTTCCTTTTCCATTTTATTTTTCGGAATTGTATATCATCCTTCGACTTAAGTCAGTGATCTTTTGTGTTGCCGTATTTTTCATTGTCTGTTATATTTGTCAACCACGCGGGTTTAATGAATATTTCACCGAAGGGAGCATTTGTAAATATGTATTGAATTGCACGCATTCATTCAGAAGTTAACAGCATCATCGAGGTTTCAAGTATGATAAAAATAATTTTATTCCGGCTGAATTAAATTGTTCAGGAATGCAAAATGATTAAAACACATGAAAAGATTTTCTCAGGTCCCAACACACGCACACACCACACACACACACACACACACCACACCCACACACACACACACACATTAAATGCATTTTGAACGAGCATGTGATGAACGTTTATTTATGTAGGACACCATAAAAGCTAAAAAGCTGCTCGCATTGGTGTGTGTGTGGTGTGGTGTGTGTGTGTGGTGCGCGCGCGTGTGTGTGGTGAAACGAGAGAGAGAGAGAGAGAGAGAGAGAGAGAGAGAGAGAGGAGAGAGAGGAAGAGAGAGAGAAGAAAGAGCACTGGCACTGGTTTTGTATGCGCGCGATCGAGAGGAAGGAGAGAGAGAGAGAGAGAGAGAGAGAGAGAGAGGAGAGAGAGGGAGGAGAGAGAGAGAGAGAGAGAGAGAGAGATTCGCATCCGTGTTTCAACCTCTTGTCCTCGCGAACGTTGAGTGATTCTATTTCAGAGGGTAAGCTTCTTCATTCCATCCACATGACAGCAGCCGACACTGACAGACACACACAACAACGAACAACAGACGCCTCAGACCAGCGCTCAAGACGACCCGCAGACAGCATTTGTGTAACAACTTCAGTAATACAGCAAGGATGGACTTCACTTGGGAGAGATAGCAACCATCCCTCCACAACATGAAAATGCCCGCGGACGCCCGTGCGTGCGCGTGTGCGCACGCGCGCGCGGGGATTACACTCACACACGAACAACAGCCGCACAACACAGACGAACGCGCGCGCACAACTTCTCTCTGGGGATAGCTCTCTCTCTCTCTGAATGCTCTCTCCGTGCGAGGTCTCTCTCCACACACACACACACACACACACGCTCACGCGCAATATTCTCTCTGTCTCTGTCTCCTCCCCCCTCTCTCTGTCCCTCCTCTCTCTCTCACTCTCCCTCTCTACACAACACACACACACACAAACACACACACACACACACCACCATTGTTAGAGCTCATCAAGGAGCGGTTTTGTACAGCTGGAGGAGAATAGACGCTGAAGAAAATCAATGCTGAACTCAACAGTGAAATATTCTCTGTGTCCTCAGCCCGTGTAAGTAAAACAATCTTGACCGCCTTCAACTTTCTTTAGCCTAGCTTATAAAGACACCTTGTCGCTGAGGCAGGCTGTTGTCACAGAGTGAGTTGTGTCGCGCCACTTTCTTTTACCATTAGACAACAGCTGTGTGGTTGTGTTCGTGAATGAGATACCGACGACTGTTCCTTCATAACATGTTACTTTTTTTGTGGCGCACGAGGACCACAAAAATGTCTGACCATAAAAAAAAAGAAAAGATTCCTCTTTTTTTCACTGTTCATCTTTAAAGATAAGCTCCATCTTCTTGTCTAATGAAGAGTTTGGATTTTAAAATGGAAAGAAGCTTGAATTTACGTTGATTAATTTTGTCCCGGTTTTGACTTTGCACTCCTAAATGATAATAATTCAGTCCTTTTTTGACTCCGTATTCCTGATTAATTCTGTCCAATTTTTAAAAAATAAACTTCATAACTTCATATTCCTGGATTAATTCTGTCCTGTTTTGGTTCCGTATTGCTAAAAATTGATTAAATTCTGTGCTATTTTGATTTTGTATTTCTAAATTGATTCATTCTGTCCTATTTTTACTTTGTATTCCTAAATTGATTCATTCCGACTTATTTGACTTCCTAGACCTCGGTCAGGGAGCAAAAGAGGGAAAAAGAAGATCATACGTACGTCGAAAAAGTCGGAGCTGAAACTCTCTGCGGAGTGGTCGGGGTACTCTCGATACTGCTCTGAATGGGCGTCATCTTCTCGTGCGATAAGAATATCTATCTATTTTCTCTCGTCTATTGGGATTATTTGATGAGTATAATTGTATTTAACACTTAATTTTTCTGGGAACACACCACCACAACACACACACAACCACACCACACACACACATATCATCCATGGGGCAACGTATTCCTCAAACCTGAACTTTGTGTGGTTGGTAAATAGATATAGCCCCGGGTTTTACACACCCGCTATGCATTACACGCCCAAGCGTGTCCAGCCATCCCATCACATCTTTCTATCCTTCTGCGTGTCTGTCTGTCTCTATGTCTCATGTCTGGTCTGTCGTCTGGTCTGTCCTCGTGTCTCTGTCTGTCACCCACAGCACACACACACCACACACAGACACACCCACAGGCAAACACCACCCAGAAGACATCGAAAGGGTAGGGGGTTGATAGTGGGATGATGAGGGGGAGCCGGGCGAAAAGAGCGACGACAGAAAAATGGGAAGGGAGGGGGTGGATGCTATGGGGGTGATATTGGTGTAGATGAGTGGGGGGGTGGTTATACATCAGATTTTATCACAAGAACCGTATTGACGACTGTTCAGCAAGTGCGGTTTAGGCCAAGTGTTTCTTTCTTGTCTCTCTCGTGCTTTTTTTTTCCGTCGAGCGATCGGTTCACGTTGGGTGAGTGGTTGTGCACCCTTTGAACTATGGTCGTGACTGAACCGGTTGCCCGTAAAATTAAATATCAGGGCAGGGGTGTTGATGTACACCTTTCAAGAAAGGGGGATAGTTATAGTACTAAGAATAGTAAGAGAGAGAAGCGAGAGAGAGATAGAAGAGAGAAAGGAGAGGATGAGGGATAGAGAAAGAAGATAGAGCGAACATAGAGGTCCAAATTGTGGATAGGACAGAAATAGCAAGGTTTCGACGAGGCACGCGGCGGTCAAGGGGAGGCGGGGAAGGAGGCAGAGCGACGGAGGGGGAGGGAGGAGGGGAGAGAAAAAGGGGGAGGGGGTGGGGGCACGCGATAGGCTGGGGGGGGGGGGGGGGACGCGGGGGGGGCGGCGGGGGGGGGGGGACACGTGGAGGAGGCAGTATCACAGGACAAGCGAGGGAAACAGCAGCGGGGGGGGGGGGGGACACACAGCACGACACCACACACACACATACAGCACACACACACGGCTCGCGCGCGCGTCGCGCGCACACACACACACACACAGAGTCCTGTGGAAGGCAATGACTTGTCCTCACACACCACACACACCACGCAGAGCTATGGGAAAGTGGGGTGCGCCGTATAACTTCTCTCTCTCTCTCTCGGTCTCTCTCTCTCTCTCTCTCGGTCTCCCACCAGGGGGGGGCACACGACACATGGTGAGAATCGGGCTACCACAAAATGCGCGCCAATCTTGGTCCGGTCAAACGTCTTGCGCAGCTAGCCGCTCGTGGGGCGTGCTTGTCTGCAGTTCTCGCCATAGTGGGACGGTGCATGTACATTGACAGGTCCAGCGCGTGCGGCCCACACGTGGATACGACAGGGCCAGTGGAGTGTGTAAGTTTCCCAGTGAAAGCCTGGCGACTGATGCAGACAGCGCGTGCTGCCGTGTCCTGGCAGCGTGGAGTGAAACAAGTCACAGAATTGGCGTCCGATACGCCACAGCGCAAGGTGACCAATACCGGCCACCAATTTTCACGTGCTATTGACAAAATCTGTCAGTTTTTATGTCTTAGTTCTCGGCATCCGCAGGGCAGAACTATCGTGGCAGTTTTGTCACGGTGAAGAGAAACGCATTTTATTTTTCCCCACACCATTTGAATGTGATTATATATATGATATGGCGATTTTGGGTATAATGAACAAGAATGAGAATTCATGTAAAAGATGTGTAATGGGCCATGCAAGCTCTTTTCGTATTTTTATTACTGCAAAGATTTTACAAAACGGCAATTTCAGAATTATCGCGATGTCACAAAAATTCGGACGACGAGAGGGAAATACGACAGAATCTTTTTTATTTTTTATGTGCAAATAATTTAAAATAAGCGATTAAGTAAGCGCTGGGGGGGTTATTACTTTCTGTGGCGGGGCCAAAAAAAAAAGATACTGCTGGACTAACGGTACGGGATGGCCTAAAAAGGGGGCAAGCAGGTCCGGTCTCTCATCTCTCAACACCACACGACGTCAGACCACACGCACCCACACCACCAAAAAACGACACGCACACACACTCTCTGAAAAGTTTGTTTCCAACAACGAAAAAAAAGTGCTCTGGAATAAATTGGTCACCACCGTGAAGATTTACTTCCGCCTGTGACCAGTCCGGCGGGTGGATTATATATCCCGCCTTGAACGCTCCAGACAAGGTCAAAAAAAACTTGTGACGTTGGGCGAAAAATAGAGGACTGGAAGGCGTAGAAACTTTAAAGCTACATCTACTCGTAGTGGATAAAACGCAGAGAGGGCGATATACTGTAGGTACTGTCGCAGGAAGTGAAGCATAACGTGGGGGGCCACCAATTCGCATTACAACTTTGCCTGGGACGTAAACACGTGTTGAGCATGTGCGCAGCATTCTAGACCAAGTCAGTCCGCACATACATCCGATCTTTCGGTATGTCCACTGTGCATGGTGATTAACGATTTACGAGTCGTCCAGACACACGACTTAATAACATCCGCGGGTGCGGTCAGAGAGTGAAAGTGTGATTATAAAACGTTCCTTTTTTCCACCCCCCCAATCGTAGCGCGCATTTTACAGCGGATGCGGAGTTCAGAGATTTGAGGAACAGAAGACAGCTGGGGTTCACAGTTCTTTGGAAGTGACTATGCAAGACCGACATTTCAGCTTTTCGTCATCACCCAACAAAAACAAGCAACCATTGTGATTCTGCAAGGATTCCCCACCCTCCCCACCCCTTTGTACTCTTCATCCGGAGTAGAAACTGTGAGTGAGTACACCGTGCATATCACTCACCTTCGCGGGCGCGGGAAGCCATACACCTGTGCTGATTTTTTTAATTTAATTAAAAAACAGTTGACAGTGTGAACAACGTGTGTCCGTGCATAAAAATGGATAGTTTGCAGGGCCAGAGACAAGAAATGGTTCCTATGGCCTGTAGCCTCCAAGCGGACTGACTTCCCACTTCGAGGGCAGTTAATCCTTGACTTCAAAGGCCAGACCTTTTGAACAGTTTGACGGTGGGGCAGTAAATCGCTGAAGTGTGTGGTGTAATTGAATTTTGGGACCTCAGTCAGCGTGATGTCCAACGCCGTCAAAGCGTGTGTCATTGCCGGAGCAAGTGGAGACACAACCGGCACTCTTAGAAACAGTTGGAGCGACGTACAGCGGTGACAGCTTCAGCGGGCAAAAGAAAGGAAGAAATAAAGAAAGAAGA
>JADBJO010012587.1:55000-57170 GCA_016801955.1 Conus betulinus | reverse complement strand
TTCTATGCACAGATGCTAGTAGCAAAGGCATGGGTGCTTGTCTCTTTTGCAGGACAAGGCAGGAGTTCTTCATCCTGTGCAGTTTGCCAGTAAAAAGTTTTCGCATGCACAGGAGAAGTATTCCACGATTGAGCAAGAGTGTTTGGCTTTGGTTTGGGGACTGGAAAAGTTTTCCAGATTTCTGACAGGGAGAACGTTTGTCCTCCAGACGGATCATCGTCCACTTACCTTTTTACAAGCGTCAAAGACTAAAAACAACAGACTTTTGCGTTGGGCTCTCAGTATTCAGGAATACAAATTTTCAGTGCAGCCTATCGCTGGAAGTTCAAATACTTTTGCGGACTTGCTGTCACGTCAGTGAAAATCTGTTTGTTGTTTTGCTGTATGGTTTTGTATTTTTCTCTCATGAACATTATGTGAGAAAAATAGTTTACTGTACTGTTGTCTTTTTCTTATTCTATGGATACATTTTTCAGGATGTTGTTACCTGTTTTGTGTAAGAATAAGAGATGCAACATATTTTGTATAAGACATTGAAAGAGTATTGTTCAATTTTTGGATGGATTGTTTTTCTGGCATTGGTGTTTTTTTTTTTTTTAGTAAAGGATTTTGCTTTGTGTGCTTGGAATAATTTGAGGAATTTTATATGGAGTCCATGGCAGATGTTCTTATGGTGCTATAGTTCATTTTGCATTTGCACTGTGGCAGTTTGTGGGTTTTGCTACTGCCTTATTTTGACATTGTATCATGAGTCTTGGCAGATTTTGTATTGTCATGCTATTGTATAAGACAATCTATTATGATGGATATCTTTAATGGTGTGATGTATGGATGTTGATGGGTGAATGTAACATGAATTTTTTTGTGTTGAGTGCAACAAAGAGTTGACTATTGCTGTGGTTTTGGCATGGTCTTAGTTTTGGTCATCCTTAGTGGTAATATGAATGTCATACGGCAGTTTTCATTTTGGCTTTTGATGGGTGTCAGTAATTTTTACAACTAGTCATTTGGATGACTTGGTTCATGGTTTCTATTTTGACAATGTATTGATGACCTATGATGTTCCTTTGTATGATTCCTTCAATGTATAGGATTGAGGTGTTTCATGTACATAGATCTTTTTGTTGGATTTCTTGGAGCATAAACTTCCTGCAAGATTTCTCCTGTAGGATAAATCTTGTCCCCGGGAAGGGGGGTGTCAGGCACATGGAAAGAAAAGTTTTAAGCGCCTGTGTAGTTGAAAGGTTAAGCGCGAGTGAAGGGAGTTAAATGTGTGAAAAGGAAACGGCGTAGGATTGTCGTTCTTAAAGGGCAGGTCACTTCTTTTGTTTTGAATGTGAGCTGTGTTAAGAAAAAATTGGGTAAAAAGCTAAACACACTGGAAGTGAGTGTGGAGAGAGATTCGAGCAGCAGCGCTGATTGAATGGAAAAGAGGCCGCCGACTGTCAGGCCCAATTAAAACAGACATGAGTCTGTAACATGCTTACGCATGTATTTTGAATTTGAGGAATGATTCAGACAAGAGTAAGTATTTGATACAATTTTAAGGAACTATGAAAGTTCCAGTCTTTGTTTTTCATTTTATCCATTTCGATCGTGAAATTGGAAATCGAAATTATTTTGTAAAAGTGTTTATGTTGGATTGCTGCTAACTGTGGGCAGTATAGTCATCATAGCTTATTTTGTTTTCTAGCTACGCTGTTATGGTAGCAGTAGCAAAGTAGACGAGGCTGTGACTGGAGGGAGAGTCGGGTGAGCTACGGGAGCCATACCCCCCCCTGCCAGAAAGATGTCGGAAGGAACAGCCAGAGACAGCCAGAGATAGTTGTATGCTGTCCAAAGGTGCAGAGACGAAGTCGAGTTCGCCATAGAGTTATGCTCTGCAGAAACCAAGCGAAAAGGGTAGGTGGAAACATGTATGATGCCCACCATAGACGTTCGTGATTGAATGAAAAGGAATGAAGGTACCGATATTTGTGATGAACTGACCCCAGGAGGAATATAAAGTGAAATATTACCTGTGAATGGACAGAATAATAAACCCCACCAGTGCTGTGTATGAAGATGGGAGAAGAGGAGATACTGGGGGAAATGAACTTTTAAAACCTGGTGTTTAGCACCTTGTGATTTGTGTGGAGTTGGATGACTGTTGTGTAATGGAGTATTGGCT
>JADBJO010012587.1:40000-50000 GCA_016801955.1 Conus betulinus | reverse complement strand
TGATTTTCAGTGATCCCCTATGTATGTTTCTTTTTCATATATATATATATATATATATAAATGTGTGTTTCTCTCTCTCTCTCTCTCTCTCTCTCTCTCTATATATATATATATATATATATATATATATATATATATATATATATATATATTGACATGCAAATGCTTGAGTTGGTTATTGCTTTCTTAGAGTGTTATTTGTTAATTTAACGTTAAAGGAGTGCGTTATTATTTCATATTTGGAAGATTCTCATTAATTCATATGTTCATAGATTTCATACTCGTTGTTTAATCATTATCCAACATTTTTATCCATTTTCCCAATGCAATAATTAGATTTCAAACACTTGTACACACTCACGCAAGTACCGACAACCACACGTACGTTCATATCAAACTCTTGCATGCAGTCATCTCCTTCCCACTCTCCCCATCCCTTCCCCTCTTCCCCATCCTTTCCCACCGTCTAATATCACTTTCAGAGAACAGACGTTAAAGAGACTAACAACAACACCCACACGCACCCACACAGAAACACAGAATCTGAGTTGTGGAGAAGTGTCTTCAAGATGATATAGCTGAGTGGCCCACTGTTCACTCTAGCCTGATCAGAGTTCTACCACCCCTATTCCTCCTAGTCTCTTTTCTTGAGCAGTATACGTGTGTATTAGTCCAGAGTTCTCTTGGGTGGGCCTGCCCCATGTACGCAGGGGAAACTGTTGTTATCTCAGGCTCTTTTTTTTTAACCTTTGCAAAATTATATCCGAGAGGTGATTCCAAGCTGGTACTCTGCTGTGTGTGTTTAACTTCATTTTTTTTTGTGGCATTAGTTCAGGACCTTGCTTCTCCAATCTTTGTAGATGGAGCCGAAAGCCGATGCGTTTCACTTCATGGGGTTGGGCACTCCTCAGCAGGTCGGATGTTTCTTCAACGTTTTGAATTCAGCAGGTTTATTTGATACTTGTGCCCTGTGTTGCCTGCTTCTGAGGCTGTCAAGACATGTCTGCTGCATCAGGACATCGTGAGTGCAGCAGTGATGATCCGTGACGCCTGGGTTGTGCTGCTCCATACGCAAGGACAAGTCCTACATGACCCAGGCGCAGCTGCCTGGTGTGCTTTGCTTCCCAAGATGTTCAAGAGAACTTTATCAGGGTAATCCATGAACTGCGGTTTTTTTTTTTTTTTTATCTGATATTCCAGTTAAAGGGGCGTTTTGTGCTGGGATACGTTGTATCTGTTTCCTGGGGATATACATTATGACTGTTCTCTGTGGCCAGACTGAAGGTTTTTTTTGCTTGTTCTTTTGCTTATATCTGGCGTTGATGGGGACTGGCAATCTTCCTGTTTGTCTCTCGAGCTATCATCACACAATGCACACAGAACCAGATGAACGGGTCACCTGCACCAAGGCTATCCAAATTGCAATCACGTCCTTTTTGTCCCGGAAAACATGAATTTCTTGGGCAACATAGGCAAACTGGTGTCTAAGCCCTATCTGTCTATGAGAGTTGATCTCTCATTTTCCAGGTACTAGGCTAATCTGTTGCTTAGGAGCCTTACATTTCACAACACTGCTGGTTTGATTGATATGTTGCTACCTGTCTGCTTTGCTTTTACTCTTTCTCTTCTTGTGAATAGCAGTCAGTGTGGATCTCACCAGGACTGGTGGTCAGCGCATTAGTCCAGCCGGCATTGGAGATCTTCTGTGACGTCTTTGTGTCCTGAATTTCAGGGTGTTGCGGCCTTTTATTTGGGGTGTTTTGGGTTCCAGTAATCTTTTGTTTCTCTCCGCAGGTTTTTGCACTTCTGTTTTTTTTCCTTCACTTGTTTTTAAACTCTGGAGGATTAATTCATGATTGTCCCTTTATTGTCTGCATCCCTGTACAGATCTGTCTTTGTATGTTTGTATATTGATGTTACTCATGTTCTCAAAGATAATGGCAACGTCACCAAATGAAAGGGTCTGTTTGATTTGTGAATTATGGGAACTGACGACAATCTTTCATTTTTTTTCAGAGCTCTGACAAGATTTCAGAGTTTCCTACCATCCTTGCCAGTATTCCAATGTTCAGTCTTTCTCATACACTTGATTCTTGTTGCTTGTATAAAAAAAAAAACTTACAGTTTCTATGGTAAGACTGGTGTTCTTGTTGCTTGCTTGTATGAAACGCTTACAGTTTCTATGGTAAGACTGATGTTCTTGTTGCTTGTATGAAAACCCTACAGTTTCTGTTGTAAGACTGACGTTCTTGTTGTTTGTATGAAACCCTTACATTTTCTATGGTAAGACTGATGTTCTTGTTGCTTGTATGAAAACCCTACAGTTTCTGTTGTAAGACTGATGTTCTTTTTGCTTGTATGAAACCCTTACATTTTCTATGGTAAGACTGGTGTTCTTGTTGCTTGTATGTTTACAGTTTTTGTGGTAAGACTGATGTTCTTGTTGCTTGTATGAAAACCCTACAGTTTCTATCGTAAGACTGATGTTCCTTTCAGTGTTGGAGTTCATTAACCTAAAATAGTCTAGTTGTTCCGACTCAACTCAGGATGGTCTCGGCTGATACCTTCATTAATGCCAGATTGCAGGTCTTGAAAATGTTAACATTTTTTTGATGAGTGCCGACTTTTGCTGTACATTAATCAATCAGCATGAAGCAGACAACCCAGTTTACTGTTCTGTTATTTCACTTTAGGAAGTGGTTTGATTTTCTTAGGATGGCGATTGAGAATAAAGGACAATTTTAAGAGTCTCTGCTCCCTACCAGCTGGATAGGTCTAAATAGGTCTAGGTACGTCTAGGTAGGTCTAGGTAGGTCTAGGTAGGTCTATCACGGTTCTTTCAGTACATTCATACAGGTGTTAGCCTGTGTCTATTGTTGCTGACTTCAGCCACCTGCAAGAAAAAAAAAATATCTGCGAAGGTCATCTGGGCTGCTCTGTGAGTGTGAATGTTTACCACAAAGTTAGGAGACAAAGGGGATGGGGGGATGTACATACACAAAAATTAGAAATCAACATCAACATCTGCCCCGACTGGCTCCTACACAGAGTTGAGTTTGCTGCGGACTCAGTTGGGAAGACTGGGACCACACAGTCGAGTTTCATCCACTTAATGGATGTGTTTCTGAAAGTGTTGCTCAAATTTCCCGACCACACTGCAGGTGCCTGTATCTCTCGGGCCTGGTTGACGCTGGGATATATTATGAAAGGAAGTGTAGTGTACAGCCCTGTCATGTAGTCTCAGACCGAAATGGAAATCCGTAGCATCATCTTAATCATTCTCATTCTCATCGATCAGCATTAAAAAAGTTTCAAATTCTGTGGCCCTTCATGCCCTGCTCTCATGGTGACCTCAACTTCGATGTCCTCTCCACGTCACGTCTTTGGTCTTGATTTGGTTCCGTCGGTGTCACCGGTATCGGTGAGTCCATGGGGGCTGTCGTTGGACGGACGTGGTGGCGCCCTCCTGAGGGAGAGCTCACTCACACCGACTCCGCGACTAAGCAATTATTGTCGTCAGTAGGGGGCTTAGTAGGTGGTGTGTTCTGCGTATGTTAGATCACAACAGGCGCCACTGAACACCACCGAAGTGACTCGGCAGCAGTGCAGTGTCTCCTCCGGTGGGTTACCTCTTGACGACTTGACATTGACTGCTCCCTGTGGATTGCCGGTGCCGGGGCTGCGGCGGGGCCGACCAGGCTGTGGCTGTGGACGGGGTGTCGGAACGGGCGGCGTGGGTGCACTGCCTCTGAGGTGACGTAGAGGTTGGGACAGTGAAAAAATCAACATCAACAATACCTTACAATAAAGTACATCGCATTTGGACTCCAGATCACAGAATTGTAGAGACATGTACATTCATGGAGAGAACATGTATCCACCAATCGGATTTTCCAAATGTTTATCAGCAGTTACAGCAGTGCAATAGTCACGAAGGATGGTTAGGATTTTCGGTTTTCAACCCCTTGCTGCCACAATGCAGCCTTTCACCTCTTCTTTCAGTTCTGACTGGCAATGTGTCTTCCAAACACGCCATTGTCTGTGATTGTAATGTCTGCATGCTGTGTCTATGCTTTAACAGTAGTGGTATCTGCATAACCACTTCTCACTGTTACAACACATGTTTCAATTTCTTGTTGCGTAGATTTGGTCACAGACGAATCACAATTGTAAACCGCACCAGGGTTATCAACACCAACTTCATCATCACAACAGCTTGTCACATCCGTGTCGGATGGCAAGTCTGTGGTGGGAAAGACTATCACTGACTCACTGTCTGTGTCGCGCGGTGTCATGTCGATGTGCTGTGTTCCATCGTGGTGCAGCGAACTCTGTGCAGGCAGGCACACAGGAAGTGGGTCGGTGTGAATACTGACAAGGGTCAGCACAGGAATCTTCATTGTTGTTGTCGCTTCTGTCGCCATTGTAGATCAAACTGGCAGGGGTCGGTAAGGACAGGCCAGACAGGGAAGAGGCAGCCTCACTTGCCTTTTGCTTCCGGTGTTCCTCGGCCCTTCTCCTGTCCCCGTTGACCTGCGACGGACATTGTCTCCTGAACACCGCGCTGTGAGCTGGGGATCTCGGTAACAGGGGCATGAATGGACATCGCTGTCAACTGAAGGATCACAACAGTCTGATTATCCCTGCCTTCGATTTTATAGACGACAACGCCATAGAACGCAGCACGGCGTTTTTGCATTCTGCCTACATTCGATGGAAGACCTTCAACCTGCATTTCACACGCTTTCTTGTGAAGACGATTGTTACGGGATGGGGTACCTGGTGCATGTGTGTCTGCGTGTCTGACTCTCCCAGAAATATGGATGCGTGCTTGCGTCCTACCACACACACCCACTCAACCGCACATAGACAGCCAGGCAACACAACCGCGATTCTTTTTCTTATTTTTTTCTATGCCGCCTATGCCATCCAACACGTACAAAACATCAACATCAATAAACATGAACAACACACATGGGGCACACCCCAACTATGGGTGTGCGATATTAATGTGTGTATGTATAATGCGACGCTCACACCAGCAGTCTGTCATAGGCACTGTCTGGCCTAAGGGGACGCAGTCTGCAGGTAGGGGCAGACGCAGGTGAAGAACAAAGTCGACGCGACCACACTGCGACTGTCAACAGGGGCAGTGACTTGCAAGTGACGATGGAACGATGCAGTGACGTCTCTGTCCACAAGGAAGTAACCAGTTCCTACACCCCCAAAAAATATGATTCAGCCCGATCACACTGAAGTAGCACTATGCTACTTTTGAGGCACCAGCCTTCACTTCCAAGAGCTGTGGCTCTGTTACTGCACAGCAACAAGGGTCTCACTATGCGCAAGATCGACGACACGAAGGTTCTCACGACGCGCAGGAACGACGATGACGCTGCAGGTCGTTGTCACCACAGGCGGTGGTTCTGACTAGGCGGGACCAGTGCAGGGCGCAGCTGGCGAACAAGACTTAGGGTCTCGAATCCGAAGCGACGACTTATCTCGCAGAAGAGGCACTGGCTCAGCTGGTTTGTTGGGTCTATACTGGCATGCACCAGCCTCTCGCACACCTGGCACGATAGAGAATGGGGACACACAACAGGCCCCAGACCCGTGGTAGGGACAACCAGTTCCCAAGTACACCAGGGACAAACTCAGCCTGGGGAACAGAGAGACTTCTTTGGTTATCCAGCCTACTATCCTTAGTCTTTTAATCTCATCCACAGTTAATAACGTCTTCCTATTTTTATCGTAAGAGAGCGCTTTATCTAAAGCAAAAAATCGACAAGGTTTAAGTAAAAACAGACACTATACTTCTTTTAAAAGCACCAGTTAACTAACCTAACCAATCAGTTTTTCAGTAAACTTGCTCCGGTAAGCAGAGTTATTGTAAAAACTGTGATTGGACAAAAAGCGGTCTATTACAACGATCAAAATTTTATCGGAGCTGTGAAAAGTTTGTCTTGCTGGCAACCAGACAAGGGAAGTCTCTCTCTCTCTCTCTCTCTCTCTCTCTCTCTCTCTCTCTCTCTCTCTCTCTCTCTCTCTCTCTCTCTCTCTCTCTCTCTCTCTCTCTCTCTCTCTCTCTGGAGAGGGAGAGAGAGATGGAGACAGATACATAGAGACAGAGAGAGAGACAGAGAGAGACACACAACCAACCACACTGGAGTGATCTGATGAACTGTTCTTCACTGCAGTGCCTCCTGTTCTTCCCTCGGAGTTGTGGGAGAAAAAAGATTAAGAGGACATGGTGAATGTTTATAGATTGTCTGCATGCATGATACATGTTTACGTGTGTGTGTGTGTGTGTGTGTGTGTGTGTGTGTGTGTGTGTGTGTGTGTGTGTGCGTGTGTGTGTGAATATTTTCAGTTCTCTTTCAAAATGATTCAAAGATTGCATCACCTCCAGTCCTCACACTTTCGCTGATTGTCTCTCTCTTCCATCACCAGCTTTGTTTTTGTTCAATGAAAACACACCTGTTGGAATTGGCAGCATTATTGTGTACCAGTAGACAAAATCCCGGCGTTCAGACCAGAATTGGTAGAACTGCAAATCCTGGTCCGCATCTGGTCTCTGTGTCTGTTGCTCCAAACTGGTTCCACATTCAGAATGTTATTTAAACCAAAGAGTTCTCCCCCATTTCTCACTGAGGTGACGTCACCCCATGCACCCCCATCCCCATCCTCACACTACCCCCCCCCCCCCCCCCCCCCTTCTCCAACCCCTTTTAGAATGGCCGGAACCCTGACAGGTCAGATCGGTGACAACGGTAGAGAAGAGCGAGTCTCCATTGAAGATCCTTCACCTGAATGCCACACCTAGGATGTGCACTGCAGTCCATGCATGCCAGGAACTGTGTCCAAGTTCTTGATTGCTGTAAAAAAAAAATGTCGACGGGAAATATAAGATGACTTGTACAAGCTTTGGAAGAGAAGGAAGGATTTTAAAGTCTTGTTTACCCATGTGTACCTTGGCTCACCTAGACATGGAAACCGTGCAGCACGCATGCCTGACGCGTAATGGGCGAGTGACACAGGGTGACTGGCTTGCCACCTGTGGGATGGTCAGTTGAATGACACACTGGCTGACTGCATCGAGTGTTGGCGAGGGCGCACGCCTCAGTTGTGGTCTGTTTGTTTAACTTTTTTTTTAGATCTGGTTTTCAATGACACAGGAAGCGCCAGTAATAAACAGAAAGGAAAGGCCACGACTAGTCTACGCTAGGCTTGGTAAACAAAAAGTAAAGTCCACGACTAGTCTACGCTAGGCTTGGTAAACAAAAAGTAAAGGCCACAGCTAGTCTACGCTAGGCTTGGTAAATAGAAAGTAAAGGCCACAGCTAGCCTACGCTAGGCTTGGTAAATAGAAAGTAAAGGCCACGACTAGTCTATGCTAGGCTTGGTAAACAGAAAGTAAAGGCCACGGCTAGTCTATGCTAGGCTTGGTAAACAGAAAGTAAAGGCCACGGCTAGTCTACGCTAGGCTTGGTAAATCACCGGATAAAATATGGTGAAAAGAAATGCAAAGAGAAACAAATATGAAAAGGATTATATATATATAAGATAAAGATATTCAAATATTATTGTTTCCCCTGGAAAACTGTGGACATACTGTTATTTGTTTGTTTGTTTGTTTGTTGAGAGGGGCACAGAACGCATAGCCTGTGCTTTATGTAAGTCAACGTGAGGTTGTGGAGACTGGGAAAATTTTGAGGTTTGCTGGGGCCAACGCCAGAAGGGAAAACTTTGTTCTAGGTCTGTGAGCCCCATGGAACTTTATTGCGAAACAGAAAAGCAGATAATAGTGTGACAAAGTTTGAGGCCAGCCTTTGAAAAGACAGGCATTTTGGAGTGCGTGAGGACAAGGACTTTGTTAATGTGTTGAACTGAAACAAGTATGTGTGATTACGTGAAAGAATAGAGAAGACAGTGGTCTTATGTAAACAATGTAGAAAAGAATTAGTTACTAATCAAAGGGTGAACTCTCCTCTTCTATTATCTGACTAGATGCGTCTGTCGACGTTGTGTGAGCGAGAGTTTGGCACTGGTTCTTCACCAGTCATCAACACACCCGAAGTTTACACCTCAGTGTCACCATCAATTCCTTTCTCTTAAAAAAAAGCTTAGAGTCCATTTCTTTAGTCCAGTGCACGTGAAACAGAAGGACCCACTGGGCTCAAAGGGCTGACCAGGTCAGCCCAGTCCAGCGTGTTGTGCACACAAATCATGGTTGGCACAGCTCAGCAGCAGCAACGCCTTAGCTGTGTATCCAGTTAGCAGAAGTCAAAGAAACCAGGAATGGGAGAAATATCCAGACTACTTGAAGCACATCTACCAAATTGCCATTGCTACAGCACTCGGAAGACATTGTCGAGAATGGCCAGACGGCAAAACCAACGCAGAAATCAGACGCTGGTAGAAGACCTTTGCACAAAAGATGATATTTTATATAAACTGACGGTTCTGTCACCAAAGGTAAGTCAGGCTGGGGATACTCAGTGAAGCAAAATGGCCGAACTATTCAGGAAGACAATGGTGCGCACAGTTTAACAACTTCAAGTTTAACAATGGAGGTAGAAGCAGTGACACAAGCACTCCACTGGCTTACATCCATAAGCCAGTGTCAAACTCAACAAGCCATGATACTGACTGACTCCATCAACCTACTTCAGAAAGTGAAAAGTGGAATGGGAAGTTCTGCTTTGAATGAATTAATGCGCAGCCTTCCGTTGGAGAGATTCATATGATGTACTTTTCTGGACATGCTGGAGTAAAAGGAAACGAGAGAGCAGACACACTGGCTGGCAAGGCAACGATAAGAACTGGATTACTGCTTGGCCAATCTGATCTGAAGAATCACTTAAGCAAACAAGAGCAAAGCCACTATACCATAGACCATCTCTCAGATCTGAACATCAAGAGAGGAAGTGGCTGCACATCCAGACTTAAGGGAAGAGCAAGAAACATCACCAACCAACCAAAACATGGAATAATCTCAAGGCCAACATTGCGAAGACTCCTAGAGATTGGGGCAAACTCATACTGGGCCTTTCCATAACAGACACAAAAGATGAAACACATGTCAACTGAGATAAGACTTTGAATCTCTCAGGGTCCCCAGCGTATACTGTAGACGTGTGTGCTCTGGTGTGTGTTCATCAGTGGGGTAAATGCCAGCATGTTAATTAGAGTATCCATGGGACATCATGAGTGTGCAAGCGTTGGTGTGTGAGTGTATGTGGTAGAGAGTGAGTGTGTGTGTGTGCGTGTGTGTGTGTGTGTGTGTGTGTGTGTGTGTGTGTGTGTGTGTGTGTGTGTGTGTGTGTGTTCATCAGTGGGGGGTAATGCCAGCGAATTAGAGAGTTCACAGATATGTGTGTGGAAGCGTTGGTGTGTGAGTGTGTGTGAGAGAGTGTGTGAGTGTGTGTGTGTGTGTGTGTGTGTGTGTGTATGTGTGTGTGTGTGTGTGTGTGTGCGTGTGTGTGTTTGTGTGTGTGCATGAACACGCACACACTCACACATACACACACACACAGGCAGACACACGCATAAACACACATGCGCTCACGCACACACATGGGCACATGTCCACACATCAGACACACACGTGTACACACACACACACACACACACACACACACACACACACACACACACACACAAAAATGGTAGGTCTGACCAGCGCGTTGGGCTAACGCGTAGGTCAGACAGCTGCTGAATCGTAGCCACGAGACCCTCTTCTTCAATTGTCTCATCATTGTTGTTAATTCATTTATCCATCAGCTTCAAATCATGCGTAGCGTGGTCTCAAAACTTAGCGGTGTGGTGTAGCGTATATGGACTAGTCCGCACGCAGTGACGCCTCCTTGGTGAAACTGAAACGAGAGCAGTCCACCGGCGGATGGAAGCCAGCAGCCTTTGCATCAAGGAGAACAGTGACTCCCCACAGCCAAGACGTCAGCACAGACAGTAGAAAAGCTGCACCATTAGCTCAGACAGT